>JACEIK010002769.1:64371-75421 GCA_018107945.1 Datura stramonium | reverse complement strand
CTAATAAGATACATTTGAGGAAGAGACTTTTATACTGATGAAAAATATAAAATTGTAGTTCAATGTTTGAGATAACATGCTAAAATTAGTTACTCTATAATGTTAATTTATAAATCTGAATTGCACTATTTGGTTAGCAACAATAATGGGTCTGCACTAATATTTCTAAACTTACTTAATTTAATTCAATGTTGAAATTAATTTTATGAATTCATACCCTCGACGTAGTATAAGGAAAAAGGATTAGTCTTCACGGTTAAGGATTCTGCTCAAATTTACTTCTCGCCATCGAGGTAAATCTCCTCTTTCTCTTTTTGAGTATTTAAGATTTTCTTTCATGTTTAGTTGATGTTTCATGTATCTTGATATTTTATATTTTTAATTTTCTACTTTATTTTGGTTTATTGCAGAATCAAAATTGCATTGTTTTGGTTAATTTGTGGCCTATTTATGAGACTCAATTAATGTTAAACTGAATATACAAAAGAATTACATTCTTACACTTAAAGGATTGTAGTGACACTGATTTTGTTGGAATTTTAGAAAAATAAGACCAAAATTTGGAGATACAAAAGTTTCAGGCTCTTCTACCCTTCCATTTTTTCTACCACACAATGAGTTGAAGTAATTTAGGAGTTTGGACAGTCCTAATAACAATTATTTAAGAACATGAGGGTAGTGTTTCTTTTGAGTTTTGTCAAGTTACTTAGCATTAAAATTATTAGATGCTTAAAATAGTTTCATGATAAGTTCTACATTTTGTTCTAAGGTCCACTCCGTTAGTCTCACCCTTGAAAATTAATGAAATATTGCATACCAATACTCACCAACCACTTTCATAATAAATATAATATTTTTTAAAGATCTAATTATCTGATGGAGTATTAATTTCTATTACCGAAAAGAGCACACAACAATAAGAACGTGCCAGTGCACTAAGCTCTCGTTATGACTTTGTTCAAGAAAAGGAGCGACAAAACGGGGTCTTTTTTTGTGTACATTAATTTGTATTTTTGCAAGTGGTTATTTTGTAGCTTGAACATGTAACCTGGTCACATGAAGATAACTTTTATAGTTGTGTGAGGCTCACTCAATGTTGGCTTAAACTTGACAACCAACATAAATATTTGAATTTCAAAAACATCAATAATTTATATATAAGCAAGTAAAAGTTTTGATTATAATGTTGAGTCTCCTTCATTTTCAAGAAGAAACAAAAAATACTAAGAATAGAAAATTCTATAGTGCACCCCATTTTAATACATTAATGGCATGATAAAATCCCATAACATTCACTATAACTATAATGACATCTCTTTTTTCTTCATCAGCTATATAAACTGAAATAAATCGTGAAATTAAATACTTAGTGTATTATATCAAACCTATCACTTATCACTATACATGAGATTTATTTTTCCCCTCTTACTAGACAAACTACAAGAATAAGCTAAGTCATTTTTTACCCTGACTGTTCTATAAGAAAATTCAAAAGCCATTTTTACCAATCCCAATAATTGTGTCTCTTTCTCTAATTTTTGAAAATATTATTTAATTCAAAATTTTGAATACTTATATAACTTTATTGTGCATTTGTATACTTGATCTTCAATTGAATTTATCAAAGAAGGAAAAGAATAACAATTTTGTGTGAACTTTGTCATTGAGGTTGTTATGATGCGAGATGTCATGTCCTGAAATGTTGATGTTGAACAACAACATATATGATAGAGAAGTTCTAGCCTTGCTTTACGATATAACTAAATTGTATTTGGTGAAAATACAATGACGTCACCTGAAAAAATTATCTGGAGTGTATACTTGGTCTTATATCATTGGTCACCAAATTTATATTATCCATTTACATTAAATTTCAAATAGCTGTTCAATTTTAGTTCACTTCTTGATGTGTGAATTCAAGATATCTTGATACTAACATCTGTGTGAAAAAAAGTTTTACATGTTTGGATAACATGTTTTACCCTTGAAATAAACATGTCACAAAATTGTTATGTTGTTTTATCTTTTCTTGACTTTAACAAACTTAATTTAACCTTATGTACAGGTGACATGGCATATCCCAAACACGGGGATTGTATTTCTCTGTACATACATGTCTTTTTACAAATTACTCTACCTTCTAGCGTAAAAACAAAACTACCAAACTATAAATGACGCAAGACTTTTGAAATTCTTTCTACTCCCTTATTTCTCTCTCCTTATTTTTCATCATTCCCAATTCCATCTTCCCCTAGTAGACTTGTAAATTCTTTTCTTTCTTCCCTCTCTCTGTATTCTTCCTTCATTCTCAGTTTTATTTAACCTCCTACACTAACATGTGATATGTTATATTTATACCATTACGACTTTCAATCACTCTCATCTTTGTATTCTTCCTTCAATCAATTACAACAATAACTGAATATAATCTCAATCCTGCTAATAACTGCAACTAAAATCCAAAAATTATCATAGGGATGCAGAAAACTCCAATTAGTAGGTTGTATGCAATTTTTCATTTTCAATCACTATATTTTTCTTTTGTGGCATTAGTATCTTGGTCACTCAGCTATTTTCTGGGACATCTTCTCACACTTCTTTTTTTTGCTAAAAGATAGCTCTTTAACTCCGATATCATGGCTAAAGCAGTATTTTATGGAAAAAAATTGAATATCCATACTACTTTAACATTTTCTAGAATTCTCTCCTTATTCTATGATACTACTTATAAACTTTAGACTGTTGGAAAAATTATCCTCACCAATAGGTTGGAATTTTTCAAGAATTAACATTTTCACCGTTGGTAAATTTTCTCTTTCCAATAGGAATAAAGCTTTCCAAGAATTATCATGGGGGTGCAGAAAATTACTCCAATCAGCACAAATATGCAACTTCTCATTTTACGACTTTATGTTACTTTTCTCACATTTGGTGCAAATGAATTCAGTTCCCTTCTCCATCAGAATCCACATTCTTGCAAAGCACAACACATTAAAATCCTATTACTCTATTGCAAAAAATCTCAAACAACAACTCACTCAATTTCACATTTTATGAAATTCTTTATACCCTTCACCTTCTTAATTCGTGAAATAAACACACAGAGAAAAGTCTCTTTCCTTCTTTGTTCCAAAAAATAAAAATACATTGATAATCAGCATCAAAATCCTTCGTCTATCCGATAGTAAAAATTCACCTTTATCATAGATGACCACATGAATTAACGATTAGAATTTGGCGAAAACTCTGCAAAAAAATTATTTTAATTACATTATAATTGTAGTAAAGAGTTCGAATTTCTATAAAGTGAAGAGAAATAAATTTTGTTGATGTATAATATCTAAAAACTAAACAGATATTTGCAAAATGATGATCCTAAGTAAGTTTCATAAGGTTGTTCACCACCGCGCGAAGCGCGGATAATTTATCTAGTTACATTATATAACAACACTTTAAAAAAATTATAAAAAATAGCAAAATAATTATAGAAATAGCGAATTACCATTTTTTTAAAACAATTACTATTGTATCAAATTTTGTATATAATCTCTTTCCAACTTACTGTTCTCTCTCCAATTAATTTCTTTTTTTCTCATTGCAACTGCCCAAAACTTTCTCTCCCAAATCTCTCAAAATTTCATCCGATCTTCTTCTGGAAACTACTTTCTCTTCGTCTATTTTCTCCGGCGAAATCTTATGGTAAGTTTCGTTCAACTCTCTTTCCCTCTCTCTAAATCCTAAGTCAAACTGCATAATTTATGACCTGGGGTTGCCATGGACATCTGAAATTGCACGGAAAAATAGTATCCCAAGAATTGTTTTCCATGGAACTTGTTGTTTCTTTTTTCTTACAAAATATTCTCCTCCAAGATTCTTGAAAATTTAATCTCGAACTGATACACAATTGATACAGGCTTTGTTTTCATATTAATGATACATACAATCGATAATAGATTGATTAAGAATGATATAGACAATGTTCATCATCTTACATCTGAGTTATAACATTCTATGTAAAAAAAAAAATTATATTAATGATATAATATATCAGTCTCTTCTCTTTTTTTTTTTGGGATACAACCAACTACTTGAACAATATCACTTTCATATTAATGATATACTAAATGTATCAATCGATAATAGACTGATATACAAAGAACTGTTTTAATTTATTTCTGATACATATATACATTGAACACATTATAATAGTATTATTTTGTATCAACTTTAAAAATGGCAGTTGGTGGTTTACTAATGATACTTGTGATATATATGAAACATACCCAGTAAAATATCTTTCAATATTTTTTGATACATGCATAAATATCAATTTAATTTTTACAATACAAAAATGATACACAGTGACATGTTTGTATATTGTTGATACATCCATAAACAAGGATATACTTTTCAAACGATAGTGACGATGATACACCAAATTTTTTTTTTACCAAACCCGCAACGACGATACACCCCCAAAAAAGAAAGAAATTCTCCCCAATATTTGCGATTTTTCAGAGATGATAATTTTTTCAGATATGCATTAATTGTTTCAACTTTTTCGTAAATAGCGATGATACAACAAAAAATAAAATAATTTCCCCCCAAAATCTGCGCCTTTTTTAAGGAGATAATTTTTTCTGATATGGATTAATTGTTTCAAATTTTTTAGATATGGTAAAAAAAAGCCGAAATCAATTGGAGAAATATTAATTCTCCCAAATCACGTTGGATCTATTAATTACTTAATAATTAGTACAAATATAGAAAGTTAGTTAGGGTTCAAATGTTAGATACACTAATCATGCTTTTCTGTAAACTGTATCAAAAAGAAAAAAAAAACTGTTATTTTATATAAATAAAATAAATCATATTATTTTCTGTAACTATTTTATTATGTAATGCTAAATATGAAAATTGCTCTAGCAATATTGCAGTGTTGATAATTAAATTATTACAAAAGAAAACCGTAATCAAAATGAAGAAGTAAAGATGCCAAAAAGATAATTCCTAGACTAAGCAAGTTCTGTCAACCAACCTTGGACAATTCGATCTTCTCCAGGAGCAAGCCACGTCCAAATCACTGTTGAGCATAAACAAATACCATATATATACACCTAACTTTTGGTTATTAAATAATAAAAGGGAATGCTGTCACGAATCACTATTAAACAGACAAGTACTAATTAAACGTTATCATATGTTTGAAAGAGAACAAATCAGAGGGCGATTTACAAGAATTCAGAAGCTGGTATTGCCGTTTACAATTGCTAAATCCAAAGTTTTTAATTTCCTTATATTTACGAGAATGTTTCTTTAAAAGAAAATATTTCACGCCAATTGGATAGGAATCACTTATATCGTTGATGAGTCTAAGAAATTTTCTCTACTCTAAATAACACAAATTAAGGTTAAGTTGTCCCATCATTCATTATTTTTAAACTTTGCACACCGACAAGGAAAAAAAAAACTTACTCAAAAAATGTTCTTTAAAAGTTTACCCAAATGTAGAATTATATATAGAACTGTGGAAGAAAATTATAGAGATCTTATTTATTGAATAATTTACTAAAAAATTGATATTATATTTATACAATTTAATAATACTTATAGCTTGTTTGGTTAGGTTTTTGAAAAATTAAAAGTGCGAAAAAGTATTATTTTTTTTTTAGAAAAAAGAGGTGTTTGGCCAAGCTTTTTGAAAGAAAATAAGTGTTTTTAGAGAGTAGCAGAAGCTGTTTTTCAGAAGCTAAAAAAAAGTAGTTTCTCGATTGATGATGAAGAAAGAGAATTCTTGGTTCAATTCTCCACCTTAACGACAGAAAACACTTATTTGAAAAACACTTTTGAGAAAAATACATACTTTTAAAAAGTTTGGTCAAACAATAATTGCTGCTCAGAAGTGTTTTTTAAATTTATGGGTCAAATACAAACTGTTTCTCACTAAAAATATTTTTCTTGATAAACACTTTTAAAAAAAGCACTTCATAAAATAAGTTGATTTTATAAATTTGACTAAACAAGCTATTAATCCTAGTCAAAACTTATCAAATCAAACCCAGGAAGCCTGTTTGAGGCCATACAAAGATTTCCAAAGATAATAGATGAGGTTAGGACGAGGGCTATCAGAATGGGCGAGTCTGAGATGCTCGAACTAGAGGAAGACCTTGTTTAATGACTTGTATCGACAACAACTGTCGATAAGTGGCTGGTATCGGCGACGGCAATGGGTGGGGGGACAAGCGGGCCAACAATGATCACATCTTCTATCATAGCAGAGTCACAAATTTGTTAGCAGAATCCTCACCAAGAGATGGTTGTGAATTCCAGAATGGGAACACAGTTTCAAGAAACACGACATGACATGATAGCCGGAGCAAACGACGAGATTTATCATAATATAAATAGCCTTTTTGTACATCATTATACCCAAGAAAAACATATCTCAAGACCTTATTTGACAACTTATGATGTTCATGGGGCAATAACAGGACAGAGCAGACATGACCAAATAAATTCTCTCATCTTTAATGAAATTGAGTAAGACTGTAAAAGTAAATTCTCCCTCCAAATCAGATCAGAAAATTCTTAATTATCTTTTCAAAATGCGTATGAATAAATGAAATAAAGTTCATGCTAATCATAGGTACTTTTCTCTTGTTTTCAATAAATAAAACTCATGTAAAACGCGAAGCATGATCCACAAACAATAGAAAATACTTATAAACAAGTCTTGACAATACAGGAGAAGGTCCCCACATACATCACGATAAATTAAATCAAAAGAAGCAGCGTATCTAGTACAACTAGTAAAAAAAAAAAAGATAACTTGTGGCTTATGGAGGAGGCACAACTCTGGCACACCAAACTAGAGACATTAGTGAATGAGTGCAACAAAATGAGGAAAGAAGGCTAGGAGATGACTTGTAAGCGATCCGATCACTAAGAGTTTGTGCATCTGAGAACGAGCAAACTTTAGCATGGTAATCAGACGGTGAGAAAGAGATGACCCAACCGAAATGCCACAGAGAAACCAATTTATTTGAGCTAGAGACTTCATCTATTGATGCTGAAAGAAAACATATAAATTTCTTATTACCAACTGATGAAGACGATGAAGATGATGCACATACGACCACATCTCAGCCGCCATTTCATACATCTGAAACTCCGAAGCAATGTCATCCGACACAGAACTCACCATCCATCCAATTACCTTGGTGTTGGACGTAATCCAGACCTCAATTAGTTGTCACATCACTCCCGGAAAGGAACCCATAGAGACCTTTATCCTGAATAAAAACCCGTAAATGGAACTTCCTATAAATGCTTAGTGAAGCCATGAAAAGCTTGGTTTATTAATGTCGATAAACAGCTCTTGAAATAGAGTTACTATGAAAAGATAGATTCCTAGTTAAAAAGAACTAACTTATCCTAATTAAATAAGACCAAAGAAATATAAATAATAAACCAAAACTCAAACTAAATTAACCAATCCTAAGCTGACTAGAACTGTTATATGTACGCTAATAGCCCCTCAAGTTAGGCTATGACACTTAAGCCTAACTTGATAGATTTCGATCAAAAGGAGGCTTGGGCAACTTCTTAACATCTTCATGACGAAGGATGAGTTCATGATCAAGCAGTTTTTAAAATAATTTCTCATGGAGATCAGCGTATCACGTGCCCGTATTGCAGTAGAGATTTCACGAAACTCAGGACTTAGACTACTGCATATTTTGACAATGAGCTCTGGATTAGACACATGAGCACCATCAGTGGCTAACTCATTTGAGAGAGTCTGAATGGTGTGAAGATTGTGTGTGATCGAGCAAGAGTCATTAATGATGCGAACAAGTTGTTCATGGAGGCTAAATACCTGATTTTGTGATCTGTTTGCATACATAGTGTGCAAGATGTCTCAGGCCGACTTGGATGAGGAGTCCGCAGCAACAGAAGCCATAAGGACATTCTGGATGAGTTGGTCTTGGCGGAACCATGTTAGGAACGCCGAATTGGGAGATATGTTGGTGCTAAGGGCAACTGTGTGCTAAGGGGCCTGAGTGGTCCCATCGAGATGGCTGATGAGGTTATAACCATACATAAGCATGAAAAATTGTGTTTTTCATGTAGCAAAGTTGTGGCCATCGCTTAGTTTGATTAGTAATTGAGAAGTAAGGTTAATTGAATAATGATGTTAGCACCCACTGTGTTGTTAGTATTGACAACCCTGGGATTTGCGGCATTGTTGTTTCTGTTGTTGTTGGCTATTGACACTGAATAGTGTGAGAAGATAATGATGTTGGCACCATTGTATTGCCAACTTTGACAACTCTGGGATTTGCGTCATTATTGTTGTCGTTGTTGGCTATTGACACTGAATAATGTGAGAAGATAATGATGTTGGCACCCGTTGTGTTGTCAGCTTTGAAAACTCTGGGATTTGTGAAAAAAAATATGGATCGTTCTCGTTAGAGCGTATAGAGCTCTGATACCATATAAATGCTTAGTGAAGCCATGAAAAGCTTAGTTTATTAATGTCGATAAACAACTCTTTAAATAGAGTCACAATGAAAAGATAGATTTCTAGTTAAAAAGAACTAATTTATCCTAATTAAATAAGAACACAAAAATATAAATAATAAACCAAAATATACTCAAACTAAACTAACCAATCCTAAGCTGAATAGAATTGTTATATGTACGCAAATACTTCCAACTAACAAAGTTCTTAATGGTGAGTTTAATTTGTTCATCCCCAATTCGGACGAGGAAGAAGACTTGAATTCCATCACAAACAATATCAATGAAACAATTAAATGGCAGCAAGAGAAAGAACCGAGAAAGCGCAGAGCGCGAGAGTAGGGCCAAGGAAGAAAAAGAACAAACAAGAATAGACCTAGATTGACTAGATTTCTAATTCCATGATAGAACTATAGAACTGTACGAGAGAATTCCAGAGATCTTATTTACTGAACAATTCACCAATGAACCCAAGATACATTTATGCAACTTAATAGTACTTAACCTAGCTAATTATCTCTACAATCACGCTGCATAACATCTAGCTAATTAGTTCTAAAATACAATAATATCTAGTTAATTCATTCTAAAATACAATATTACAAAATAGGCTTTTACTAAACCCCTACCCTAACAATTTTATGGTTTAAAATTTTGATTTTAAAATACAACAATATTTTTCTAAATATTTCAAAATTAAAGCAGAATTTAATAACCCCCCAAAACGAAAAAAAAAGAAGAAATTGAAATAAAGAGGGACTGATTAATGAACACTGAATTTTATTTACTAATTTTGAAATTACAGGAGGATAGCCCAGAAAATGCAACTTGGTAAAGCAATGAAGCTGTGGTGGACACATTTGTCAATGGCCAACAACCAGTGGCCATTTCAATAATTATACATCCCAATGCCTAAATATCACCCAAAAATAAAAATTTTAAGTCCCGCACGTCTTGCATTAATTTTGTGAGACAAAAAATAAAATTTCTCGTAATCCTTTTGAATATTCTATTTCACTCTCGATAAATCAGAAATAATTTTAATATCATAACCATATCGAGATTAAGATTAAAGTTATCATGTACTGAAAACGGACATATATACAAAAGATAAAATTGTAACTCCATACCATTTTTATATAAATTTAGTTAATAAAAACTGAGAAATATTTCAATGTGGTTCTACAGTACATTAAACTCTATAGTTAGGCATATTCCAAAAAGAATACTCTTACTCCACCCCCCACGTCCTTTATTTTTGTTTGTCCTTTTAAGTACCAAACATTTTAATTAAGATCTCATCGTTCATGAAGAATCTAAAGTAAGGGACTCGTGTAACTTTCTTAGTTTCTAAGCAGAGTTACAAACAGCCAAGAAGTAACAAGTAAGGTAAGGTGTATATATATATATNGTATGAACGGTTATAGATAGTTATCTTTTTTTAATATCTTGATATAGTTATGAGTTCGAAAGAATTTAGCAATTTTGACTCAAAATCATGTATTTATGATAAAAAATTTATTTGACATGAATAGAATTCAATAAGCAAAGAAAATTGATATTCAAAACTTATATATAAAAATAGAAATTTTAACTCCGTCAATATGTATATATAGAAATTAAACGCAATGAAAATACTCTATCATTCTTTCTCCTTTGTAGTAAAAATGTGCATTTTACCTAACATGTAAGAACTTCAACTTGCTCATCATGTTGCTCCTATTATATTTGCTTAACATGACACGAGGTTGATAATGCTTTTTTTTTAATTGTAAGTTTTGGGAGTCTAAATATTATAGGCATGCATATCGTTTAAGTTATATATATTGATAACTATCATATCATCTAACAAGTATCTATAAATAAATATTCTTAAAATGTGATATTCATATTTTTGAAAATAAGTTAGATAACCTATTGTAATCGATAATATAGTATGATAGTGTAAAAATATCTTACTTAACGATATATAAAACTTAAATTTGATCACATATTCGTTTAAATGGTCCTCTTGGAGCAAATATTATTTCTCACTATCTTATCTTTTTTATGGTTTGGTGGATATTGCATTTTCATGTAGTCAACTCCATGGGTGGAATTGATAAAACTTTTTTTTATACATGTAATTTTTTCATATATGAAAAGAAGTACTACTATTTATATTTTACACGTTTTTACTTTTGTAAAAATACATGGCCACACGAATAAAAAAAAATCTTTTATGTAAGGTTTCCATCAATATCCTAATTGCAAGGACACTATAGAATTGAATGCTTTAGTGGACATATCCTTTTGGTTCAAGCAAGTGCTCGAAGAAACCCTTCATAATCATTATTGTTGAGAAAGTGAAAGAGCTTTTTTAATGTTCACTTTAAATGCAAAAAAAAAAAAAAAGTGCCGAAACATTATATATTACATATGCATACACACACACACATATATAATATCTCTTTTCTTTTTTTACAATTCTTTACTTTTAACTTTTCACATAATATATTTAAGATCGTTAGATTAAAAAATATCTTAG
>JACEIK010002769.1:34423-45620 GCA_018107945.1 Datura stramonium | reverse complement strand
GTATTAGAATAAAAATTGAAATACTTTTAAAAATAACTTGAAGGACATTTAAATAAATTTAATCCCAAAAAAAAATTTATCATCACTTTTTAACTAACAATTTAATTGTTTATTATTAGTTTTAGTACTTAATGCTTATCAACTACCTTAAATCAACTGAACCAAATGAATTCTTAAAAATACTTTTAAAAAATTTGATCAAATACTAATTATTATTCAAAAATATTTTAAAACTTATTCACTAAATACAAACTATTTTTCATCATTTAAAAAAAAAAATGCTTCCCAGAATAAGCTGATTTTAAAATTTGGCTAAAAAAGATCATTAATGCGGGAAGAAATGTTTTCCACGAGGCACTTTGTTGGAAAAGAAGCGACACTTCAGTTCTCCTCTCAACAATCTGCAAATATTGGGGGGCTGATACCTTTGATCTATGAGCTATAAAGCTTCTGCTTGAAGAATCTTTCCGCTTGGCGTTAACTTGTAAGAGCTACAAATGGTGGAATTTCCCAATTGAATTGCCTTTCTTTCACCGTCTCTTTTCCTATCTCCATCTTTTTCTTTTATTTTTTTCATTATACTGCCTGCTGTTGATTTAACTTTTTTAGGTATCTTCTGTTTTAGCTAAGATCCGATGCATGGAAAATAGGTAGTGGAATTTTCTTTATCTTTTCGAGATTATTCAAGATTGAATTTTTTTCTTTTCTATGCCGGTGTATAGAAAAATTATGACGACCCGTTATGTAAATTTGTCATTATTGATTGCTTTACTTTTGTTTTGGTAAATTTAATTGCATTTTTTGTGCTGACCCATGTTATCAATTGTTAGAGAATCGCCTCTTTTTGTTGTTTTATTCCTGTAGCTAGCTAGTGTGTGATGGTTCTTGCGCCGTGTTGGTTGAAGTATGATGATTATGTGCGCTGTGATTTGTTTTATGTAACTTGAAACTTGCTGGAAAATGCAGAAAATTGAGGGTTTCAGCTCATATAGGAACTGCAGTTCCAATGGGAGAGTTCAGTGATGCAGAGTACATAAGGATTAACGAGGTTCCATCTCCCAGAGCAAATAATGCTAGGAAAGTTTCAGTCTTGCCTCTAGTTTTCCTCATTTTCTATGAAGTTTCTGGTGGTGCTTTTGGCGTTGAGGACACTGTGCAGGCAGCTGGTCCTCTTCTTGCTCTTTTAGGGTTCTTGGTTTTCCCACTCATATGGAGTGTCCCTGAGGCACTGATTACAGCTGAAATGGGCACCATGTTCCCTGAAAATGGTGGTTATGTTGTGTGGGTTTCATCTGCTTTAGGTCCATATTGGGGCTTTCAGCAAGGTTGGATGAAATGGCTGAGTGGAGTCATTGACAATGCGCTTTACCCCGTTTTGTTCTTAGATTACCTGAAATCAGCCATCCCTGCATTAGGCGGCGGGCTCCCTAGAGTACTAGCGGTTTTAGCCCTTACTGTGGTTCTTACTTACATGAACTACAGAGGTTTAACTATTGTAGGATGGGTTGCCGTTTCTCTTGGTATACTGTCAATCCTTCCTTTTGTGGTTATGGGGCTCATTTCGATTCCCAGACTAAGGCCTTCAAGATGGTTAGTGGTAGATGTACAAAGTGTTGATTGGAACTTGTATCTGAATACTCTCTTCTGGAATCTGAATTACTGGGACTCAATAAGTACTCTTGCTGGAGAAGTACATAACCCAAAGAAGACTCTCCCTAAGGCTCTCTTTTTTGCTGTTATTCTAGTTGTTCTGTCCTACTTTTTCCCGTTGTTGATTGGTACAGGCGCTGTTCCTCTCCAGCGCGACTTATGGACTGATGGCTATTTCTCTGATATCGCGAACATACTGGGTGGAGTATGGCTCAGAGTTTGGATTCAAGGGGCTGCTGCAGTGTCAAATATGGGAATGTTTGTGGCCGAGATGAGCAGCGACTCTTTTCAGTTACTTGGTATGGCAGAGAGGGGGATGCTCCCTGAGTTCTTCGCTAAGAGATCTCATTACGGAACTCCTTTACATGGGATCCTCTTCTCAGCTTCTGGTGTAATTTTACTTTCATGGCTGAGCTTTCAGGAGATAGTAGCTGCAGAAAATTTCTTGTATTGCTTCGGAATGATCTTGGAATTTATAGCATTTGTATTGTTAAGGATAAAGTGCCCTCATGCATCACGCCCATTCAAGATACCCGGGGGAACTGTTGGAGCCATCCTATTGTGTATACCTCCAACCATTCTCATATGTGTTGTTTTGGCCTTGTCTTCAATCAAAGTCATGGTTGTAAGCCTTGTTGCCGTTGCAATTGGTTTGGTGATGCAACCTTTTATTAAGCTTAGCGAGAAGAAGAGATGGTTGAAGTTCTCTGTTAGTTCTGATCTTCCTGATATTACAACATATGAACCTTTACTTCGTTGATTCCCTAATAAGTGCTTTGTAAGGTACAACTATTCCACTATCAGGCAACTACATAAGCTTTATTTGCCTCGCTCTTGTTTCTATTTGTGTTAGTGCCGGTAGCTACGATATCTAGAGCATCAATAGCAGAAGAGGTTTATGGAAGGTTTGGCGATCCATTTCTCTTTAAAGATCTTATAGTGGTAGCTTCTACTTTTGTATTCTGTATTTCCCATCACTTGTTCTTATTTATATTAGTGTCATGTAGTATTAGTGATAGACATTCAGGAATTGCTTCAGAACAGACAGTGATTTGTTTTTCCTGAAGTGACTACATTACTTGTGTAATGCTTATTGAGCTAATAATAATAATGATGGTAGAGCTGCAACTGAATCCGTAACATTCAAAATTGAACCCCTGTGATAGAAGTTTGAACTCAGTATGCTTATTTAATAAGTGGACTTAGCTCTGGTTTATTGAATCTTGATTATTGAATAAGCCGAGTTTTCACAAGCTCAATTCGATTTGTTTATGGTTAGCAAAAGCTTGGCTACCTTAGATTTTTTGTGCATTTTTTTATTTGGGAGGCAAGTTCTATTGGTCATGGTATTTTGCATGTAATAATGTTTTCCTATTAGGAAAGTTATGGTCATTCAGAACGAGATGAGCGAGTCGAGCTCGATATGAACTATGTTCACCATCGTGCTCAAGCCAATTACTTAATTGAACCAAGTTCCTGTTTGGAACCTGCGCTTGTTTTTAAACCAGGCGAGCTGAGCACGCATTCTTCTGTCACTTTGCATTTATTCTCTTCGGATGATAAGAAGAAGATATCAATAAGCATCAAGAATTTTTTTTGGGTTCAAGGTTGAAGTCTCGTCCAAATTATTGGCAATCTTGCTACCAATCACGACTAGAGATTTGATAATGAAGAAGGATTCTCAAGTTTCAACTAGAGATAAGGAATTCACTGATGGCAACAGCTTTGCCCCTAACCCTCCTGGTAGTCAAAAGAAGGTGCCGCAGTTCAGCCCACGTAAAAGGTACATATTTTCTTGGATTAGAAACTGTATCAATGAGCTGTAGAGGGCATTCAATTGTTGCAGTGCTTGTTGGATTCATGAAATATGCCATTGATAGCCTCTGCTTCTCCTTATTCACCACTGCCCTGTGTATAACACTCTTTAACCTTCCATTTGTCCAAGCCTGCTAGAAATATAAAGGTTTAATAATTTACTCAAAATACAAAAAACATGTGTTTGGTATGACATAAGTCAGATAGTTTTCTGATGAAATTTTCGAGTACTTAAGATCAGTAATAATGTCTAAATGTTGGTTGAAACAAGTTATCTGGCATCAAAAGCTGACACAGTTGTAAAGGAAAAATGACTTCCGTCCGGCGATGGGAAGTCATTTATCCCCCTTTGATAGAAAATGTTTTCCTTGGAGAACATGTTCTCCTAATCTGACATCATCAAATGAACGTGAAAAAACTTTTCTTGGAAAATGATTTCTGTCATTCCAAACATGCATTAAGAAAATGATTTCTTTTTTCTGTTTTTCTTAGAGAGAGAGAGAGAGAGAGAGAGAGAGAGAGAGAGAGAGAGAGAGAATGACCTCAAGGGTATCACCAATATTGATGACAAATGAATTAGGAAGTGGCCTAACTCCAATCCATTGTTTGTCATCCTTGAGGACTTGAAGGCCACCAGCAAGATCTTGATACAATATGGTTAATGTTTGGGGGTCTGAATGGATCCCTATTCCTAGAATCTTCTCTGGGAGAGGACAAGGAGGATATCTGCTTATTCTAAGTATAGTGGCCTCTTTCTCTTCAAAGTTCTTGCTGAAGAAGTCATCTGCAAGGCCTAATCCATGAGCCAACATCTCCATTATAGTCATTCCTAGCTTGTCCATTTCTTTCATGTACTCTATCATAGCATTGCTGTTTAATTTATCAGAGTCAAAACCAGCAAAATCAACATTAAGTGTACATTCTCTAACTTAAGTTTAAATGAACTGATTGCACAATATAACATGATATTAATTAGAGCATGGTTGAAGTCCTGAGTTCAAACTTCAAATCTTAAATCTCGTCGCCAGAAATGCAACCCTTGGTGCTGGGCTAATCTGAACCCAGTATTTTCCATTATGCGAAAACACACTGAAATTTCAACAAATACTAGATCAAAACGCATAATTTTACAAGTGCAACGACTTCAGTGCTAAAATACTTCATCGAGTTTTTTGGATTCGCCTATGTGCCTAGCCCATCAAATGAACCAGCTCGTACATTCAAGAATGTATTGAAGATATAGGTTGTTTTGCGTGTACCTAAATGTGTGGTATTGGTCACCATAGACCTTTTTTGCAAATTGGACAACCATTTCAGGTGACTGAAGCAGCTGCAAGATTTCAGCCCATGGCAAGTTTTGCTCATACTCAGGATTTGAGGCGTAATATCCCAATGGCAAAGTTGATGTTTTGCCACCTTTGAGCTTTTGTTCCATGGGAAGATCAAAAAGCTCGTGCAAGCGACTAGTAAAATTCTCAACAATCTCACTAGGCACCCCATGATCCACAAGCTTAAAGAATCCCCATTTTTCGCTGGTTTTCACCATATCTTGACAGACATTATCATAAAGTTCTTGATTATTGTCCCAAATGCAATTATTAAGACTAATCACTGGAATATCGTTAATGACATCTCCAAAATCGTCGTGCTTTATTGCCGGCCATTCTTCCTCAGACCATATGAAATTCTTGACTTGCATTTTGTTGCCATTCATTGAAAGCGTCTCAACATGTTCTTCTTCAATTCCAGGTGCCATTGTTAGACTATAGAGATTTTTGATTTAATGTGTTCTGTGTCTCTGCATATACAATCTCTTTTGGCCCCAGTACTTAATATATACAGAATTTGTGGTGTTCTTTTCGAGATTTAAGAAAAGAAAAATGGTATATCTTTTGCATTGTCGAGGCCTTTGTTTTCTTGTTGTTGCCACCAATGTACCAACGAAAAGATCTCTAGGATTCTTTGGCAGTTGGTACTAAGTTGCTTTGTAAAACATTCATTATTCATGTAAATAAATTCATGTTTAAGCAAACAAACCTTATGGAATCTCAACAAAAAGAACGAAAATGAAAAGAAAAAAAAAAGAGAGAGAGAGAAAGGGAAACACGAGCATAACAATGATGTTGAAATTGAGGTATATCTGGAGTACAACTGTGACAAAATAGTATGTAGGCATGACCTATGATATGTTGACGACTAGCTAAGAGATCTTTACTAAATTTGAAATCCTTATCATAAATATAGGAACTATAGTGCTTTGGCAATGCAATTCTAATTATCAGTCATTGTCCTGTTGATGAGATGCTTCGACATTCAAGTCAAAGGGTCTTGACTCTTCACATTTCTTCGCGGAACTCTGTATCTCTCTGGCTGCAACAACAAATATCATGTCTCAGTTCCAAATGAGTTGTAGTCGGTTATATGAATCCTTAATATCTGTTCTGCACCATTAAGTCAAGATTAGGCGTATAGATTATTTTGTTTTTTGGTTAGGATGGAGGGGGATTAGTTAGGATGTAAAAAACCTCGATAATTAGCTTGATATGTCCTAGCCAAAGCAGATGGAAGGAGGTGTTTTTGCAGTCTCTTTGAATCATGGAACATCAACGTATTGTGCAATTTTATCTCTTTTGGTAGTGGAGAGCTAACGAGACGAAAACCATATTTCTCTATCCAGGTCCCTATGCGCTCTGATACTGATGGAAGTACCAGCTTTTCTACCTTTAGATAGCAAAGAGCCTGCAACAAATAGGACCATCAGCTCAAGTACTTGTAGAATTAACAAAGGAATTTTTCTGTATATTGACAGTGTAAAAGTTAGGTCACGTTAAAGATAACTATAGGTAGTCGTCCATTAGCAGTAAGATTAGTAACTTCGCAAGTAAGACCAGTTAACTGCTACAATAGGTTAAAATATACTGATAGTGTAGAACTGAGGTAACATTCTTACGGATTCAATGGCAACCATTAGCTTTCTGCACATTCCTTTTCTCCTATATTCCTTATTTGTCGCGATGAAGGGCATTTCAGCTAGCTTTGTTCCGTGAATCCTTTGATATATTAAGGAATATTAACTAGATGGTAAGTATTAAAAAGAATACACTTATGACAAACTGAAGCTGAAGCTGGTTTAAGAGAAATATATACCTTATGGTTGCTGCAGAAATGATCTCTTCATCCTTCTCTAAAATAGCAGTGTAAAAGCCCCTGAAATTCACCCTGTTGAAATTTGACCTGCAAGAAGTTTTCATTAGGAAATAAAGAGAGTTCACGTTTTTATTCTTCGTGTAATATATGATGAGAGATTGTAGTTTACCCACAGTTGTAGACCACACTTTTAACGACATCAATTCTAGTATGCCTGTCTATAATTTGCTCGAAACAATCTTCCATAAGTCTTCGTGCCACGACTAGCTTGGAATGGCACACAGTTCTTTGATAATGGTCTTCTATATTAATGCCAGAGCCATCATCTGTGTTCTGAAGAAGTGTCCATTTGTAGCTTCTATCGAGCTCATGTTCAACACCAAGAATGCCCCTCTCCAGTTTATCATAGATCTTCACAATGATAATTCAATTCAAAAGCATCTTAGTTATCATTAGTAGCAGCTAATAATCCTATAAGTCATTTATAAGTACAAGTTCAATGTGCATTTCTAAGCCTGATGCTGAGACTAACATTATGTAATTTCTTTCCATCTGCCTAAGCTTTAGCCTTAGAACACAGAGTCGTCCGGTACTTGTGCTAGTGGAAAGTAGCAAGTACTTGGCCGAATAGTCAACATGCACATAAACTGACTTAGACGCCACCGTTGTTGGAGAAAAGACAGTTCCTAAAAGCTTTAGGATATTGAGTGTATTACCTCATTGCAGATATGGTTACAGAATGTGCCTTGTGGGGTGTTATTAATGTCTATGCTGACTGGTTCTCTTGCTAGATGGCACTCCCAGTGATCTGTACAATAGGAAAAAAATGTACTTTTTTAAGTTGCACTTCCCAGAGGACAAGAGTTCGCACCATGGAACAAGAAACTCAAAAGGGTACATACAGAAACCAGAAAAAACCTATTTTTACCTACATTTTTTCTCACATTGTGGACATTTGAGCAGATAATCATTTTCATAAGCAGGATCACCACAGAATTTGCAAACACAAAATGAGCAGTACCATGAACCATTAGGAACCTCCTGCAATTCAGAACCACCGCAATTTATCAGTGTATATGATTTATAACCTAATTAAAGATAACTATGCAGTAAAGGGAAGCCTTGTCTCAATGATAAGAGTTTGTTGTCATGTGACCAGAAGGTCACGGGTTCAAGCTGCAAAAACAACCTCTTGCAGAAATGCAACATAAGGTTGCATACAATAGATCCAATGTGATCCAGCCCTTTCTCGAAATCTGCACATAGCAGGAGCTTAGTGTAGGCTACGTACAATGTATGATCTGACCCTTTCCCATTTCCCCCACGTAACAGGAGCTTCGTGCATGAGGTTGCCGTTAAAAGATAACTATGTAGTAAAGGGAAGCCTTGTCACAATGATAAAGAGTTATTGTCGTGTGACCAGAAGGTCACAGGTTCAAGCATCAAAAACCACTTGCAGAAATGCAATGTAAGGTTGCATACAATAGATCCAATGTGATCTAGCCCTTTCCCGAAGCCTGCAGATAGCAGGAGCTTAGTGCAGGCAGCGTACAATATGTGATCTGACCCTTTCCCATATCCGACACATAGCAGGAGCTTAGTGCATGAGGCTGCTGTTTAAATATAACTAATAGTGAAATAGTGGAAGTGTTTGATTTATCACCTTCATTCCCAAGCACTTTTCATGATGGTAAGTAGAGCTGCATTTGTCACAACACATTAGGTCACCTCCATCAGCACAAATCATGCAAGCATCATCGTACGAATCACTAGCATCATTGCTGGTCTCAATTAAGTTAAATCGACGAAAATTACGTTCTTCTGGTAGATCCCAAGCTTGAATCATGGAGGACAAGAGAGAAGAAGATGTTTCAGCAATGAAAATTTTCTCATAACGTTTGCTAGATGTTCCTCCTGCATGATTATAGAAGTCTCCCACTGTGAAAACATTATAGCAACAGCAACAAAGTATGCCTTCCCTTTTAATCTTCCCCTGTTTTTTTCTTGTCTCCCCTTCTATGACAACAGCTTCTGCATTTTCTTGAATTACATCACAATCTATAAGCCATGAAAGTATTGTTGCTCTCCTCTGTCTTTGACCATTTTCTTTCCTTTTCCTGCTTTTTTCTGCTCTTTTTCTCCTACCCCATGTAATTTTTTTCTTACTTAAAACAGCAGAATCTTGATTATCTTCTGATGAAGATGGTTCATCTTTAACCATTTCCAATTTCCCATATTGCTCTTTCTTATGGGGCTTTCTTTTTCTACTTGCCCCCATTGAAGAACTATCAAGATTTGTGTCATCTTCAATGAGATAGCCTCTTATGGGGTTAACCAAAAACTCTTTTTTTGCCTTTTTCTCTGGTAACTTTGCACCATAATGCAAGTCACTCATGCTATATGAAGAATCTGAACTCCAAGAACTACATCTGCTTCTCTGTTTCTTCTGTTTTCTTGATCTTCCAGCCATTTTTTTCAATCATAAAAGAAGCTCTTTTACCTTCTTTTTTTTTTTGGTTAATCTAAATCTCCTTCTCCTGCCTTTGACAAAGTAACAAATGGAATACCTCAAATGGAGGTCAAATAACAGTTGTATGCAAAATTTTCCAGAATAAGAAATGCATGCATGAAACATAATAAATGGGTGATTTGTTGCTCTTTACTCAGTGATTCTTGTTTTTTAATGCAATTGATGCTAAATTTTTTTGGAATGGTAACTGAAGAGGTAGAAAAAAGGGAGAGTAGGTTTCCTTATCAAATGACATTATTGTAAGTTGTCAGCTGGTAAATAAAATTTTGCAAAATTGGCATACCAAGTCTATATCTTCAGTTTGTGTATTCCATAATTTCCAAAATTCTAACAGGTTTGGGAAAATGTATCAAATAATTAATTTGGTTACATTTGTTTCTCTATTTTGGTTCATTTTGTTGCTTGTTTGGAAACTACGGTGTAATTATTAGGTCGTGTAATTACTAGAATTATAATTATAATGACTTGTTTGTATGCATAACATATCAGAATATAATTTTCAGTATCATATTTGGTTATACAAATATAATTACATATGAGCAAAAACTAATTATAAAAAATAAAGAATTTTCAAGTTGAACATGTACATAAGTTTTAATGTGTGATAAATATATGTCTATTTAAGAAATATTAAAAATGAAAAGGAAAAAAAAATTAAAATGTCATCTCATAATTATAGCATGTGATTACTATTAATTCAATCACCATGATAATGATATTCAATGAGTGAGTTAAGAATAATATGAAAATTTGGAATGGGATGGTGAAGGTTGTGTTGACTTGTTAGCTAAAGAGTTCGATTTAGGCACATCAAATATTCAATTTACTTATAAAATTAAATTTTTTATTTATTTTAATTTGTATGACACTCTTTTCATCTCGATTGTTCTAAGTATTTCACAGAATATGTTTAATAAAATTATTGTAAACTTTGAAATTGTTACATAATATGGTTAATAAAATTATTGTACACTTTTAACTTGTGTTTTATTTATCGCCGCCTGCCTACTATTTTAATATTTTTCACTTAACATTGATATGATGTTTAAACGAAATTAACATTTTAAACCTCATATTCAGTAAAATATTTTTAAAATTTAGATAAATATGTGAAGAATCTGGCACCAAAACAGTAATTTAATGGAGTCAATATATCAAAACGGTATTTGAAAAAAAATTATTAAACAAAAAGGCTACTTCGATCAATTTAAGGCGAACTGCACATGGTAGTTCACGTCATCTAATCCCTCCATTTGTTTAATTAAAAAAATATATATTTTCATACTTCGCTCGAAACTGAGTGAACTGCACAAATTTAATTAGCAATTCGCCCAGAACGAACTATGACAATATATTTTTTTTTTTTAAGTTCATTACTCTAATTACTGCTCCATTCACTCCATTTTAAGTTACTGTTTTGACGGCTTAAGGGGTCTTTTCTTACACATACTAGCTATGAAGAAACAAATTAATCAAAAAGAGGCGTACCAAAAGTTTTGGTTAAAAAAAAATAATTATGTATATCTAGTTGATTAGTCCCAGAGACTCTAATGAAGATGATACGGTAAAAGTTTCATTTTATTTCTTATGCATCCAACTCTAAATTAGTAAATATCCACTTATTAA
The DNA here is from genome assembly GCA_018107945.1 of Datura stramonium. NCBI lineage: Eukaryota > Viridiplantae > Streptophyta > Magnoliopsida > Solanales > Solanaceae > Datura > Datura stramonium. The sequence continues at coordinate 34,852 of JACEIK010002769.1, read as the reverse complement.
TCACTTCCATAATACTTTAATTGTAACTGGAGCACAGTTGTAACTTCATTTTTGCGAGTACGGTAGAACTAAAAAATATTCACTGGCAACTGGCTTCGCCCGGACTCGAACCGGAGACCTTCAGTGTGTTAGACTGACGTGATAACCAACTACACCACGAAACCTGCTGTGTTCACTTTTGTTCTTAGTTAGTACTTCACAATCAACCAAACATTACCACTTTTAAAATTGCTGAATATGTGATATGTGATGTGTGTGTGTTTTTTTAAAAAAGAAGGGAAAAAAAAATTTCACTTTATTGTATGCTTCGAGGAGCATTTAGAATTTCTAAAATATGGGTGCATCATTAAAAGAATGAAGAAAAATATATTAAGGTGGATTTAATTCTTAATTTTCAAGGTAAATAATTCAACATTCACTAAAGCACAT
>JACEIK010002769.1:21879-33958 GCA_018107945.1 Datura stramonium | reverse complement strand
GTATATATATGATGTAATTTTTCAACGAAGAATATTTAAACTAATTCTCTTTCGATACCATAGCTCCGCCCCTATCTCTGGTTGTATGTTTTGGACATGAAATTTTATATTTTTGTTGTTGCAGCTCATGGAAACTCCAATAAATGCTAATCCATTTCTCAAAATGATTTAAACTAGTAGTCTAGATATGTCCATGAAGTTTAGATTAATGGCGAAATCAAAATTTTTATTAAGAAGAGTCAAAAATAAGAATTCAAATTACACACTTTTTATTATGACAAAGAATTTGAGGAGTTTAGTAGCAACTATGAGGATTTCAATTGTGAGTATGAGCAGAAGGTTTGTGTCAATAACATTCTTAATCAACTTTTCGTGAAGTTCGAAGTTTAAATGAAGTTGTTGGATGTATATTTTTAAAAGATGTTTATTTATGAATTTTCAAAGTCAATAAAAGAATAATTTTAATTTATGTGCGTATGAGCAGAAGACTTGTGTCAAAACCATTCTTGATCAACTATTTTGTGAAGTTTGAAGTTTAAATGAAGTTTTGTTGGAAGTATATTTCTAAAAGTTGTAAATTTATGAATTTTCATAGTCGACAAAAAAATGATTTTAATTTATGTCAGTATGAGTAGAAGGCTTGTGTCAAAAGCATTCTTGATCAACTTTTTGTGAAGTTCAAACTTTAAATAAAGTTCTGTTGGAAGTATATTTTTAAAAGTTGTTCATTTATGAATTTTCATAAGTTGATTTTAATTTATATTTTCATCTACTTCAGGTTAAGACTATCTGATGAAAAATTTTCTCATAGTCAAAATTGCTAATGAAAGAAAGAGAACAGAAGTATGACCTTTTCAGAAAGAATATAAATAAAGCAAGATTTCGATCTGACACGTATCGAATGAGCAAAGGAGGAGGTAGCAATAATATTAGCAGGAGCAATAGGAAGTGAGCGGAAGTGAGCTTGTTCTCAAATCAGCTCACTAGGAATCGAAGATTTAAGATGATTCCGACAAGCACACATTCATAGGCTGTTAGTAGGGTAAGGTGAGAAAGATATTAAATGAATTTTAAAAGCATTTATCCAAGTTAAGCCCAGTTAATCCTACTATCATTAGGAGCTAAGTCTGACCTCTTATAAGTCTCAATCAAGGCAGAAAAAAGACGGATTCTTAAACCGATGGTGGATCTTGCTATATAGCTTCATATATAATCAACTGATATACTGATGCAGGAAAATTCTTTTAAAGAAGGTGTTGAACTTTCTTTCCTTCCTAACCCCCACAATTGAATATGAAAGTTCCGTCTCCAATTGAGGGAAAGGACAAAAGAAAGCTTTTTCTATTCTTTTATTAACCGATTTATGTATCATTCTATTTATCCCACGGTTGGGGATTACTGATTGTCTCTATCTATGGAGATTTTGGATTTATTCATAATGATCAAATTATAACTGGTCTTGTTTTCACCTTTCTGATCATTCTCGATACAATTTTTAAACATTAAATTTTTCGTTATGTAAATCGTATGTCTCTGTCACTTGTAGTCATTTATTATTCAATGAATGACTGATAAAGAACCATTGATATTAATCTAATCCAATTAGAATACTATTGGTACTTTGTAGTTGTACATAAGCAAATTATTGAAAATCGTATTTAGTCTTTTTATTTCTAACCATCGGGAAGATTGAATCTTAGATTATTCCAGCAAATAACTTAATTGTGGTTAAGGAACTATACTAGCGACTTACCCAATTCATTGTAGAAATTTTCACGATCAATGATTATAACATGTAAACTAGAAATGCTTTTTCTTGGTTAAAGAAATAGATTATTACTCAATCTATTTTCATATCGCTCATGATATATATCTTAACTCGTACATCCATTTCAAATGCATATCCCATTTTTTAATAGCAGGATTATGAAAATTCATGAGAAGCTATTGGGCGTATTGTATATGCCAATTGTCATTTAGCTAATAAGACCATGGAGATTGAGGTTCCACAAGCGGTACTTATTCCTGTTACTGTATTTAAAATCAGTTGTTCGAATTCTTTATGATATGCAACTGAAACAGGTTCTTGCTAGGAGAGGTTTGAATTAGCTTCTCCCGATCGTATCTAAGGCACTCTTTTGATACAAAAAATTTAGTTGGTTCTTCAAATATTTGGTAGAAATGCTATATCACTTGGAGTAGTTATGGTAGTTGAAACTAGTTAGAAGCAGTTATAAGAAGTCATTAGATATGTTGATTCAGTAGTAGTTCATCTCATTCATATTATTGAGATAAACTTGTAGTTATCAATTTGTTAGGAATAGATTTAGTTTATTTGAATTACTTTGAATTANCTATATACGTAGGCGGGAACAGGGGAAGGGGCCAAATTTATCTTGACGGCAGCAAGAGTAACAATACAATTTATAATGCTACAGCAGCAGGTATAGTAAGCAAAATCATATGAAAAGAAAAAGGTGGTATGAGATAATCATAATGGATGCGTCGGAGGGACGTCAAGTGGTTGATATTATCCCTCCCGTACTAGAACTTCTTATTTTCGAGGGAGAATCTAGAGTCCAGACCAACAAAATGTCGGTGTCTCGTTGGATGACCTCGGAAGTGTCATTGTTATGTTTTTGTCCGACGGACAACCAGTGGTTCGTGGATCCACAACTACGTTTCGCCGATGTCTTGCCAGCACTGCCAGTGTTGTTCATCTTAGAAATTCTACTTGTTTGTTATCCAATTATTCTAAATCCTTTCCTTAGTTTAGGATAGATGTTAGTTTTTCTGGTCTTTGTTTTATTTTATTTTCTCTTACACAAAGACACAAAAATAAAGTATGGTTGTTTGGCATTAACTTGATTTTCGCATAATATGACTTCAACTAGGAACCCAAGAAAGGGCAAGGCCCCAACCTTCTCTTCAACCAAAGGAAAGGGAAAAGCAAAGGCATCCGCAACACCTACCAACTCTCGAGAGCCCATAATATTTTGTTTGCCAGACATGAACGGCCATTACGCTATTTGCAAGAGCCATGCTATCACTGTTGAGAAGTGGTTTGACTTGGTGGGGCTGCGAGGTGACCTCCCCAAAATCACCGCTCAACTCCATGACTGCCAATGGCACTCTTTCACTAATCCACTCCCAGATTACTACCCTAGCCTCGTCCCAGAATTTTATGCCTCTTACCAAGCCTTGTAGGAGAGTATGCATCACAGGAGTAAGGTGAACGAATTTCCTTACATGCCTTCAATTAGGGTGTGAGGTATGGAGCTCAACATCACTCCAGCGGGCATAAATTCTCTCTTCTGGGAGGACGATATTGACATCAGTTCATAATATACAACCCGAATTACTAATAAGGAGAACCATTTCTGCTGGATAGCTCCGGCTATTGCTGCAGAAATTATTTTAGGCCACCATGGGTGGCGAGATTTCTTTCCATGATCTTAAATTTGAGGTCAAGCTAGGGTGGGACTACATTTGCCGCTGTATCATACCCTCCAAGAATGAGCAGCGGGTCAGTTTGGAAGCAACCATCGTCATAACCTACATAATGAATGGGGTCCCCATCAATTTCGGTGAAATTGTGGTTGTGTAAATAAAGAGAAAAACTAGGCAAGATGGAACCTCAATATCATATGTGGTGCTCATATCTCAGAGATGGATTGAAAACGGGATGCAGATGCTCCCAAAGGTAAGAGGAAGCGGCTGCAAGCTTTTGATATCCCAGAAGGATCCTTATCCCCTGGTTCTAAGCAAACCCCACTGGCTCCCGATCTTAATTTTCCACACCCAAAGGCATCGGGACAAGCTTGGGGCAAAGCCCCTCCGAGGAGAGCCTCACCCCCTCCAACATACTCCCAACCAAGCAGTATCCACAGGCTTGTGGAGATGAATAACTCTCATAAGAGTTAGCTTCAGAAGTTGGCTAAAAGTCTCCCTACCCTTATTGCCCAAACGGTGAAAAAGGAGACGAAGTCCATGTACGAGAGTCTGACCAAGCTATGCAAATGAGTGGATGTCATGGAGGGGGTTATAACTTCTCTCCATATTGAAGTAAGGGAGTGGAAGAATCGGACATCCATGGAGGTGCCCAACATGAGCGCCCTTGATGCAGCGATGGTTTCCCCTTCTACAGTCTGAGGCCCCATTGACAACTTGTTCGAGGGATTAGGGGATGAGGCGGAGGATCTGGGCAATGAAGGCCAAGATGGGGATGATGATGAGGATGATGACGAGTGACCAACACAGGGAGTCCTCGCCCTCTTTGTTTCGCATGCTTACATTGGGAACAATGTAGCGTTTGAATTGGGGGTTGGATGAGTGTTCCTTTAGGGGTGGTCATTTGTTTTGTTTGTGATTTGATATGGCCCTTGTTGGGCTTTTGTTTTGACTTGTGAGGATTTGTGAACCTTTGTCAGACTCATTTTAATTAGTTTGGTGATTGCCCTTACCGGGCTATTTTGATTTGTTATTGTGGATGGTTGTGGAGCCTTTATCGGGCTCGGAATGGATGAATAGAAAAAAATATTTGTCTTTGTTGCTAGTGCCAATGAATGGGTCTTTGTTCTTATTGCCTAAAGTTGTGACCCAAGTTTGATTTTCACCTTTGTAAATAGTAGATAGTAATTAAACTCCAAGGGTTTTCTTCATACCATGGTTGTTTCTCAAGGAGCAATTTCTTTTTCTTTTCTTTTTATTGTCGAATCGAGTTGACATTTCCCAATGATAGATTATGAGGCGTCTCTCTTAAAAGAAAATATCATTTCTTTCTTTGAGTCTTTTTTGGAACTATTTTTGAGAGGTACCACCAAAAATTCTTGTGCGACATAAAACGTGAATTTGAAAGAAAAATAGGCATTTGAAATGGAAAATGTAGCACTCCCTTGTCATACATTGCATATTTCCTATTTGACTTGTGGATTTGCATGCTCTCGTGTCTTGAATCAAAATCTTGTGATAATAATGACTTGTGTGAACTCTTTGGGTGTGATGACTTATATGGTAAGGTCATTTGAATGAGTCTAATGCATCCTTTCTTTTCTAGAACTTGCCCTAAGTGTGACTCAAAGAGAAATCCTAGATGTAGTTGTACTTAGAACATGATTTTAGGCGTTTTTTGATTAGTCACTTCACCCAAAATGACCTCCGAAAATGTCTTTTCTTGCTAGTCAATGTTGAGCCTTTGGACTGTTTATTCTTGAAAACCACATTACAAGCCAATCTCCATTTGTAATCCTCTTCTTTGACACCCATCCTACCTAATTGTCAGTGATGATTGAATAAAAATAATAGGGGTTTGAAGCCCAAGACATAGGGAGAGATAAGAAAATTAATGGAAAAGAAGCAAAAAGCCTAAGTTTGGGGGTTTACGAGGAAGGGAGAAAGTGATGAGTTTAAATGTGAGGTAGCACCAAATTGTAATCAAAATGAATGAAATAATGGGTTGAGAAACCTTGAATCATAAAAAAAAGAGAAAAAAAATATTGAAATGGTGTTACATCTTGCTTGGACAAGACTTAATGTGAGAGCCAAAAGAGCTACAAGGAGCGCTTTTGAGAAATAAAAAATTTGAAGATGATGAAAAAGGAGGAATAAGGTGGAGTGATCTAAAGAGTTGGATGGGAATGATAAAAGTATTCAAAAAAGGCATTTAGGGAGGTTCTAATCACTAGAGCTAAATATTTGTCCTACCCTTACCCCTAACCTTCATCATGACCCGCAAGTCCTAATTGATTTTGAGGGTAGTTGCTCTACATTAGTGGTGAGTTACACGAAGGGCAAGCCTATGGGTCAAGTTGTGTGCATGAAGATATTTTTTGTGAGAGTGAGCATGATCATCTTATTCTATAATTCATTTTGTGTGCATTGCTTTATGATAAAGAAAGGGGATTCTCTCTTGTAGTGAGTGGCATCACTTCCTTTGAAGACATACTTGTGTTGATGTAAAGATATGATTGAGGCATTAGCAATGTGAGCTCCAAGGTAAACTTTAAATGTGAAGTGATTATGATTTGAGATGTTATGTGTATTTGATATGATAAACCATGCCCTTATATTGTAAAATGAAAGCAGTTGTGAATCACGCCTATGCATTGTGGCTGCCTCTTGAAACTTTCACATTTTTAAGGGGAGTTGTTTCTCTTTTTCCTTGAGTTGGTGAGAGTTTTTGGGTTATCTTAGGTTCAGTGGTCCTTGATGCACAAATTCATATTTGAGATGTTGTTCATTTGCTCAATTGAAAAGAATTTCATTACTTGAGGACAAACAATGGTTCAAGTTTGGGGGTTTGACGAGTTGGTAATTTACCAACTCACTAGGCTCTTAAACATTAGTTATTTCTTAGTTTACAAGTCAATTAGATGGATTTTATGCCTTTTATCTTTGATCCTTTCAGGTACTTAATTTGAATGGAGAAAAGCATAAAATTGAGCAAAAATCATGGAAATAGAGTTAATGACTGGTGCTCCACTGGAGGACACCGATGAAACGCCGGATTGATCGCGGTCACCTATTGTTTGGAAGAAGTTTGGAGACCGGCGGACCACAGATGAGCACCGGCGAACTGTCGGTGCCAAAGCTGGAGTGCTGAAGAATTTACTGCCAAGAGCTGGGACCAACCGGCGATTCGCGGATCAGCATCGACGAACTGTTGGTTCCAGTGCCGAAGAGACAAAAAGCCTCACCGTCCTTCAGCTCTAGATGACTGGTATTTCGTGGTTCTACACCAGTGAACCACTGGTGAATCGCAAGTGAGGCCCGTCATCTAGAGGCAAAAATGTCAAACAGGGAGAAAGAGGAGCAAATATGTACCCTTTTTTCTGTACCTTTCATAAAAAGACTTAAATATTTCTTTTTAGAAGTATTGAATATTTATATTACTTTTGGCTTGTATAGAAAGTTGAGAGAAGTAGAAAGAGAAAGTCATTCTTAATTGTGAGTATAGAAACTTTCATTAAAGTTTAGACCTTGCTTGAATTTCTTTTACTCAAGTTTGTGAATGGATATTGAATTTTTGATTAATGCAATGTCTTATTTTACTTACATGAGTAGCTAAATTCGCAAATGATTGGAGTTGATTCGGGTTGGGTATTGTGAATTTGATCTTAGATTTAATCAATTAGTATGATTTTAGTATTTTCTCTAAATTGTAAGTTGAAAACTCATAGTTGCAAATGTGGCTTGTATTTTCTTACTTTTATTTTTCTTGAAAAAGGAAACTAAGGTATGGGTGAGGAAACACTAATGGGTATTTGGATGGTGATTATGTGGGATTGGGCTAGACATAGCCAAAATCCACTATTACACATCCATTAAGGATTTGGATCTAGAAATAGTGAATTCATACCCAAGATATTTTAAGTCAAAAGAGAAAGAATTTCTCATTTTCTTTGACTGTAATCTTACCAACGGAAGTTCTTGGTCGAAGGTTCCATCCGTTGGAATTCGAGATAGAACCTTCATTGCCCACTGGTGGACAGGAAATAGTAATCGTTGCTTTACATAATTGCAAATTGCAAAGATACGTCTGTGGTTGTTGTGAAGATGAACTTTGGGATTTGAGAGAATCCAAGGTATAAGAGATCTAATTGGTTGAGAAACTTAAGATTTCACCCAATCCATAGCTAATCATATTGTTGAGTAAAGATTGGAGCAATTCATAATTCCTACCCATTGAAACCCCTAATCAATATCACACCCCTTAGTGGTCTCTTCATTGGTCTTTTCTATACCTTACCCCTGTTTTAGCAATTCTATATTTTATTTCATAAATTGTGACTCTCCTAAATTTTCTATTATTCGTTTTGCAACTTTGATGCAAATTAATTTAAGTTAATTTATGACTATTGTGTGATCAACTGACATTCCTTATGGGATTCGACCCCGACACCTGTTGAGTTATTTATTTTGATACAACGATCGTTTATGCTCTTTAATAGAGAAGGGTGTAATTTGGACAATATAAACTGTTGAAAGCATCTAAGTATTAAGCCCACTCCAAGAAGAATGCTCTCCTATTCCGACTTTCCTAGAGCTTCCAGTAGCACAACCGAGACAACAACAAATTCTCTTCCTCTGTGGGGATGGAGCGACAAAAGTTTTTTTGAGAATTCAAGAGAATGTCATAGCGAGATGAGCCATTTATCATTACGATAGGTATCAAGTGGAAGTGCAATAATGTATACAACTGAGGCATCCTAACAGATCGGTAGACTTGGACCTTGTTCCTACATGATCTGATCAATTATATTAGGCACTCGCTATCTATTTTCATTGTGCAAAACTTTGAAAATACGAAAAAACTATTGTTCAACTCTTTGCCAACATGAAAAAACCAAAAGCTCTTCCCTCCCTCTCTATCTATTCAAGGGATGGAAGGGTAGAGACTTTTGATATCACCTCCAGTCAAGATATGGGTCCTCACAAGTACTAGCCAATATGCTTTTCTCTCATGCCTTTCTTCGTTCATGGTTCGTTATTCTGGTGTCCTAGGCATAGAGGAACCACACCAATCCATTTTGAACTTGGTGGTTAAAATCTACTGTGATGGCGTTACTCTGGGGGAGTTCTTGCAGAAAAATAGCTCGACAGCAGAATGATAAAAAACTTAGCACCTCTCATTCTTATTACATTTTAAATATGAAAAAAAAATTAAAAGGTCGTTTTATTCAAAACCCCAATTGTGACATCCTTTCTCTCCCACTTCACACCTCCTCCCTTCTCTCCCACTTCACACCTCGAAATGCACCCTTCTTATAGAGATAAATGCATTTCAATATCTTCTTAACTCGAAATGGCTGGGGGAGAGGCAAGGCTCCTTTTTTTAGGGTACTTCCAGGAATATATCTAGTGGAGATTGGGTGGGACCTGCAGCTCAGAGGATTAGAGCACGTGGCTACGAAACATGATGTCGGGGGTTCGAATCCCTCCTTGCCCACAACTGACCCAAAAGAAAAGTACATTTCCCTCTGGGGGTAGGAAAATCATGATCGGAATAGAGAACCAAAAGATATAGAACTTTGGTGTGGGTCTTTTGTTGAAATGGAATGACTTTTCTTTATATCTATTTATTTATTATGTATCGTGAATGGGAGAATCATTACACATAGTATGCCCAATCGATGTATTTTTTATGCCCCTTAACTCTTCCTCAACTAGGCAGGCTTGGACAAAATAGTAAAGAAAGTATTAGTAGCATAACAAAAAAGCCTTCCTCGTCATTAATATCTTGGCTCGTGACAATTGTAACCTCTCGGGAGAATCGATGACTGCATCAAAGATGTAGTGCTAATACATCTGAGACTTCTTAATTGGCTAGTTGTAAATAGCCTTAGAGTTATGGAACAAAGGATTATCTCGACCCAGACCGAGGTATTTATGGTGATTTTCTAATTTCGTAGAATAGAATGTGATACGATGAGATAGAATGCAATAGAAACAAAGATAGTGAACGGGTTACCTACTCTTAACGGGCAAAGCGAGCCCCTTTATTCTGAATTAAAGAATTCAAATTCAATCAAATCTTCCCAAGTAGGAATTAAACCTACAACTAATCGGTTAACATCCGACCACTCTACCACTGAGCCACTGAGGAACAACAAGAGATTCGATCTCATTGAGTTCAATTCCTACCCATGACCAATATGAGCTCGAAGCTTTCTTCGTAACTCCCGGAACATCTTTGTAGTGGCTCCCTTACATGCTTCATTTAAGAGGGAACCTCAAAGTGGCTCTATTTCATTATATTTCATCTATATCCCAATTTCATTCATTTAATATCCCTTTGATATCATTGATATAATATATATTATTTGTAGTCTATCTCTTTCTATTTCTTTTCTATACATGGAAAGTTCAAAAATCATCATATAATAATTCAGAAATTGCAACAGAAAAGAAATAAGAGAGGCTTGTGATGATTTTTCAATCTTTTCTACTAGGTAATCTAGTATCCTTATGCATGAAGATAATCAATTCGGTCATTGTGGTAGGACTCTATTATGGACTTCTGACCACATTCTCCATATGACCCTCTTATCTCTTCCTTCTCCGATCTTTGGTTATGGATGAAGGAACCGAGAAGAAGGTATCAACAATAACTAGTTTATTATGGGAAGCTCATAATGTTCATATCGATCTATTATGCGCCTCAACATCTAGCATTGGATAGAACTCATACAATAACTGTCCTAACTCTATCATATCTGTTGTTTCATTTCTTCTGGAACAATCACAAACACTTTTTTGATTATGGATTTACTACCATAAATTCAATGCGTAATCTCAACATTTCATGTGTATTCCTGAATAATCTCATTTTTCAATTATTCAACCATTTCATTTTATCAAGTTCAATGTTATCTAGATTAGTCAACAATTATCTCTTTCAATTCAACAACAAAATCTTATTTGTAACAAGTGGTTTTGTTGGTTGGTTAATTGGTCACATTTTATTCATGAAATGTCTTGAATTGGTATTAGTAGATACAACAAAATTATTCTATTAGATCGAATAAGTACATTCAATCTAATAAGTACCTTGTATGAATTGAGAAATTTTATGGCTCAGATCTTTAATATTCTCTTATTTATTACTTGTGTCTACTATTTAGGCAGAATATCCTCACCCATTCTTACTAAGAAACTGAAAGAAGCCTCAAAATAGAAGAAAGAGATGTAGAAATAGAAATTTCTTCCGAGATGAAGGGAAATAAACAGGAACAAGAGGGATCCACTGAAGAAGATCCTTATCCTTAAGAAGGGTGGGATCCAGACAAAATCGATGAAACGAAAGAAATCCAAGTGAATGAAAATGATAACATAAAGGATAAATTTCACTCTCACCTTACAGAGACAGGCTATAACAATATTAATACTAGTAATAGTCTAGTTTATGATTATGAGGTTTCTTATCTGAATAATAATAATACATGAAATCCAAAAAAAATTAAAATTGCAACTGATTGAGAAAAAAATGAAATAAAAAACTCTTGTGGCTTCAAAAACCTCTTGTGGGTCTTGTTTTCAATTATAATTGATGGAATCAACCATTTCTCTACATAAAGAATAATCGATTTGAATACTCCATAAAAACTGAAATGTCCCAGTATTTTTTTAACATATGTAAAAGTGATGGAAAATAAAGAATATCTTTTACATACAGGTCAAGTTTATCAACTTTTTAAAAAAATGATAAAAATAAGGATACCCCTATTGTTACTTCAAAAAACGCTCCCTAATGAACTAGAAAATCCATGGGTTTCTACCAATAAATAAAAAAATAATAATTCGAATAAAGAATTTTTAAATCAACTTGAAGTTCTAGATAAGGAATCTATTTCTTTGGATATACTCGAAATATGGACTAGATTGTGTAATAATGATATTAAAAAAGAATATGTGCCTAAAATGTATGATCCTTCATTAAATGGACCATATCGAGGAACAATCAAAAAAGAATTTTCATCTTCAATCATAAACAATCCTCCGCTAAAAAATTTGAAAGAGAGAGTTAGACTAAATATGATTCAAATTATGTTTCTTCTGAATATTGATTACCAAAAATTTGAACAAAAAAGTGGATACGGTTGATAAAAAATCATTATCAACAGAAATTTAATCAATGAATTTGGTAATGAACCAAAATCGAGTTTCAATTTGAAAGACCTTTCTTCTTTTTCAGACCTTTCAATTTTAGAATTAGAACCAAATTTATAAAATTTGTATTCAATGCAATTGATCCTAATGGGATAAAATATGATAAAAAAACAATTGAAATAAAAGAAATCAGTAAAAAAAACCTCGTTGGTCACATAAATTAATCACCAAATTGGTACCAATAATTGGGTGAATTTAAATATCGCGCATCAATAGGTCATCAAACTCATTCAAGAAAAATCAAACGTATAGTTATTTTGACATCCAACATGGAGAATAAGGGTTCTGCGCCTAACGAGGAAGTGAATTTAGTAAGCTATTCACAAAAATTAGATTTTCAGTGAGGTATAATTAGAGGCTCTATGCGGGCTCAAAGGCACAAAACAATTATTTGAAAACTATTTAAAGAAAT
>JACEIK010002768.1:135669-160770 GCA_018107945.1 Datura stramonium | reverse complement strand
ATCCCTTAGAATTAGACACATATCATGCTAACTGTATCCCTTAGAATTAGGCACATATCATGCTTCGGTTTTGTATATATACGTTGATCTTAATGAGAATTATTGAGGAATTATTTCTAATAAAAAAGTTCTTCTCTTGAAGTCTTCCACTCATCAAAATGTTGTTTTGCCAGTCCTCCTTGCCATGATGAGAATCTTAGTAGTTGACTTGTTCCTCCTTCCGAATTTGGTGAGGTTCTCCATATGTTTGGCTGTTGGGAGTAGATAGAAGATGTGCTTGCCCACAATAAGGAGACTTTGGACTACTTCAAGACTTATGATGCTATTTTCGCTTTGATGTTCACATATGACCATGACGAGAATGTGCTCCAGGCCTTTTGTGAAAATTGGCGTCCATCCACCAACACTGTTTCTACTTTCATTGGAGAGTTATTCATATCCTTTATAGTACTTGAGAACCATTGGAGGCCTTTTTTATGATGAAGTTATACCCTCTACTAAGGAGTTGACACATGTAGATGACTAAGGGAAGCCTTTTCTCCCTAGAAGTTGCTCATACTTTTTTTTCTGGCATTCTACTGACTTACAAAAAGTGTCATTGATGAAGTTCTCTTTTGTGATTGGACCAAGTTCTGGTTTCGAGGACTGAGAAAATATGTTGAGTGATAACACTCAAACTCACACTTCCTAGCAAAGTATGAAGTGAACATTATAAATAAAGAACCCAACAAAGAGGTTGGGGTCGAACCCACAGGGAATAAGGTAAGATCTAGAATAATGCAGTACTTAAACTTATGGGTAAGTTATCTTCAAATTGAAGCGTTCCAAAGAAAAATAATATTAAAACAAGATTGTAATTGTGGTTGTTATCAAGATTTGCAAATAACTAGGGTAAGTGTTCCCCATGGGTTCATAACTATTTCGGGTATACAAATGTGATCAATCCCAATGCTTACTTGTAGAACTGATAACTAAGGTTTATCCAAACGACTGGTTTATCCCTATTAGATGACTATACTCAATCACCAGGTTAGGTCTCATGAGCGATTTCAAACTAACCATTATCAGTATGTTCCGAATTGACTTTCGTGCGACCGCAGATCAAGTCATACAATGATCATGAAAATCAAGGCTTTGTTGTAATTATCTTTTCCTAATCTTACCTTGTCTAGGTTCAAGCAAGTAAAGAATTCGGAAAAGTCCTAATGTTTTACACCATTAAGAAACATTTAAAGGTGGAGAGAATACAATACAAGTGTTTAGCATTGTTTTGAATCACTTTTGTGTAACCCTATTTCGTTAATCCATCATGGTTCTCACAACCCTAGTTGTAGAGGTTTTAGCCTCTTATGATTGTAATATTACAATTAGCATCATAGACAAACACATAATTAAATACTTACAACAATAATTGAAAGAAAACCTGCTTTGAATATCAATGAACAACCTCAAAAACAATTGATAAAATCAAGTGTTGATCCTAAGAATTGCTCTAAAAAACTTGATAAAAATTCTCAAATTAAACTTTTTCACATGTCTACTACCTTCTCTCTGTATTCTCCTACTAAAATAAAACATAAAAGGTATTTATACAGACATTAGAAACCTTTTCCTAAGATAACAGAGAATTTTTCATATCTGTTGCCGGCTTGAATTACGACTGATCCTACGATCCGTAATAGGATTGTACGGATCATACCTGCCTCTCGTACATCCCTTGGCTGCTGCAGATTTGACTAAGTGTTGGCAGTTGGTATGATTCATACCATAGTCCTACGAGTCATACAATCTTGTTGCATCTGGAGTTCTATCAAGTCTTTAAGAATCACCGAAGCTCCCCACGGCTCATGGTACGGGTCGTAAGTAGTTGTTACAATCCGCGGGTTTCACCCGTACCAAGAGACTGCCTTGTTCAATTTTCTCTGACAATTTCTGCGACTCCAGTTATGACTCATACCATATTGGTACAGCTCATACTAAGAATCGTACTTTGCCTTCGCCTTATTCCATCCTTCTGATTTTCTCCACGAGTCTCAGTACGACTCGCACAATCAAGGTATGGCTCATACTGAGATTTGTATTTGGATGATTTTATGCACTTTTATGTATCTTTTGCACATTATTGCTCCAACACCTATTTTTCCTAAAAACAAAGTAAAAACACCTCATATCCATATAAACATACCTAACTCCACGCTATTTTCTCAGTTTTAAGCGTCGAAAGTTATGTAGACTCAAAGCACATCAACACTCTCAACTTAAGACTTTTGCATGTCCTCAGGCAAAGAAAACAAAAAACTAAAGCTTAACTAGAAAATAAACCTAGAAAACTACAGTCAACAATCAATCAAAATTTTGCACCATGAACTCAAACAACTTTTGACCCTTTTTCCCATAAATCAAATCAACAAATGCACATTAAGCAACCCCAAATCATGATAAACAAGGATTAAGATATATCATCTAGTTATTAATAGATAGTCAAGTCATCACCAATGCTTTCCACACAGACAATTGGCAGAATCAAACACAAACTATGTACCTTATAGCAAATGAAGTCCCCCACTCACAGATATAGAAAAATACGAAACATGAGACTGAATAAGTAAGACTCTCACCTTCACAAAAAAGTTTCAAATACTGCATGTTGGATACCATAGGCTTGCCCTTATTTTCTCTACTTCGACTTGTCAGATGGTCAGGAAAAGATCACTATAAGACTTGATTTGGCTTGTAATGTAAGCTTTCGGGCTGGGTATGGTAGATATGAAATATTTTTAGTGACTAAACCCTCCTTGATACTACATACATATGGCTCCATTTTTCACTTTTTTACCCTTTTTGCTTTTTTAGCTTTTTTCCTCCTTTTCACCATTTTTTATGCAATAGTATAGGTGTGGTATGTTTTCACAAATTTTCATTCATCATTCTCTTTTTTGCATCTTCTTTTTCAATTTTTTTTTCTTCTTTTGTCACACCACACCTCATTTTTAACCCTTTTTCTTTTTGTCTTCCTTTTTCACCTCCCCAAGGTTTATGCACTCCTACTCTAGCCACCCTCAACTTAGGCATTTTTCCTATGTTGAGGTTCAAAATGTCCAAGGAGGGACCAGGGCCAAAACTGATTCATTATAAAAATGAGTACATTTAATTAGTTAATCAAAGAAAAATAGTTCATTTAAGACTCAAAATCGGGATCAAGGAAATCTTATTATCTAGGTAGGGTCATTTAAACTAAAAATGGGCTAAACAAAAATGGCCTATAATCCTTTCCTAAATAACCATCCTAAAACCTATGTAAAGACCAACCGGGCAAGTTCGAGATCCTCTAAGAAGTATTGAACTAAGTATTAGACCTCACTCACTCATGGTACATGTCTAGCATACATTCTACCTGTTCGGTTTATACATGGCTAACAAGAACTACTCATGCTAATACACTAAATGACATAAAAAAGATCCACAGAAATCATGCTTTGCAAACAACAAGTACATAGCTAACCATCAAAATTTTTTTAAACAGGGTCAATTTTTTACAATTTCAAAACTTGTGCAATTCATTGGCTAAGTACTCCTAAACTACTTTCTAATTAAACAAGAATCACAAAAATAAAATGCTAAACATGCTAGTTCTACTAGATAGCATGTACGAGGGAGAAGAAACATGGCAAGAAAAACCCTCAGACAAATCCAAAAAAAATCCCAAAAATACATGTACATCCCCTACCCTTTTTAAAAAGCATGCTTCATCCTCGAAACATAGAATATAAAACAGAAGTAAGGGAACATACCTGTGGCTACTCAGACTTCACCATCCATGGGTTTCTTCCCATGCAACGCCTTATTTAACATTGTGGCACGATGTAACTTTCATGATTCTTCAGGCATCATCAAGGTACACCGCCTTAATTCCTCTTATTTCCTCAGTATCTCCCAAATATAGCTTTATTCTTTTCCCGTTCCCCTTGAACCTTTTTTCATCTTTATTTTCAAGTTCCACTGCACTGTATGGGGACACATTCACCACTCTATATGGTCCATCTACCTAGATTTTAATTTTTTGAGATGCAAATAGAGCATTGAGTTAAACAGCAGGACAAAATCACCAATGTTGAACTCCCTATTTGCAATCTTCTTATCATGATAGATCTTCATTCTTTCTTTATAAATGGCCACACTTTCATAAGCTCGAAGTCAGAATTCATCTAACTCATTGAGCTGGTAAAGTCTCAACTTGGCTGCTTCATTCCAATTTAAGTTCAGCTTTTTCAGAGCCCATAATGCCTTATGCTCTAACTCAACTGACAAATGACGTGACTTTCCATAGACTAACTGATATGGAGATGAAGCAATGAGGGTCTTGTAAGTTGTTAGATAGGCCCACAACACATCATCAAGCTTTCTAGACCAATCTGTCCGGTTAGTATTCACTGTCTTAGCCAGAATGGTCTTTATCTCCCTGTTTGAAACTTCCACCTACCCACTTGACTGAGGATGGTAAGATGTTTCCACCTTATGCTTGACGCCATATTTCTCCAGTAGGGTTCTAAAGAGACGGTTACAAAAGTGTGATCCACCATCACTAATGATTGCTCTAGGAGTACTAAATCTAGCAAATATGTGCTTCCGTAGAAATGCAGTGAAACTTTTGTGTTCATTATTAGGTAGTGCAATTTCCTCCACCCATTTGGAGACGTAATCCATCACTACCAAGATGTATTTCATCCCATATGAGCTAACAAAATAGGCCTATGAATTCGATACCCCATACATCAAATAACTCAACTTCCAAAATATGGGTCAATGGTAACTCATGCTTGCGAGTAATGCCACCCTGTCTTTGACACTGTTCATATGCCTTGGCATAATAATAGGCATCATGGTGAATAAAGGGCCAGTAATACCCACATTGCAAAATTTTATGTGCAGTTCGGATAAGACTATGATGAACCCCAATTGAGGATGAGTGACAAGCCTCCAAAATGCTCAACATTTCTACCTGTGGCACACACCTCTGAATGATCCAATCTGCACAAATTCGAAATAAGTATGGTTCATACCAATAGTATCTTCGAGAATCAAATAAGAACTTCTTCTTTTGTTGGGGAGTCATGTCTGCTGGGATCATGTCGTTGACCAAATAATTTGCAAAGTCAGCGAACCCGAGAATCAAGTCCTAAGATGCAGCTAATACCTTCTCATCTAGGAAAGCATTGTCGATATCAATCTCCTCTCTTGATCTAACCTCAAACTCTAGTCTAGATAGGTGATCAGCTACCTGATTTTTAGTTCCTTTTCTAGTCTTTCACCTCAAACTCGAATTCTTGAAGCAACAACACCCACCTGATCAACCTGGGTTTAACATCCTTTTTAGACATCAGGTACCTCAACGAAGTATGGTCTCTATGGACGATCACCTTATTTCCAAGAAGGAACGCTCGAAACTTCTCGAATGCAAAGACCACTGCTAGCAGCTCCTATTCTATGATGGTGTAGTTCTTTTGGGCCGTGTTGAGTGTTTTACTAGTATAATAGATAGGATGGAAAATCTTTTCTCTCTGTTGGCCCAATATAGCACCGAGAGCCACCCTACTAGCATCACATATTACTTCAAACAGAAGAGACCAATCTGGAGCTATAATAATAGGAGCAGTGGTGAGTTTCTCTTTCAAGCAATCAAAGGCCTTTAGACATGCCGCATCAAATACGAACTTCACCTCCTTTTTGAGCAACTTGAACAATGGTTGTGCAATCTTTGAAAAGTCCTTGATGAACTTCCCTCAGAATCCTGCATGCCCTAAAAAGCTTCTGACCTTTTTTATGGAAATAGGTGGTGGCAATCCTGCTATAACTTCAAGTTTTACCTTGTCAACCTCAATCCCTTTTCTAGAGATTTTTTGACCCAACACTACTCCTTCCTTGACTATGAAATGAAATTTTTCCCAATTTAGGACCAAATTAGTTTCTTCGCTTCTATTCAACATTTTGCCCAAGTGCTTGAGGCAAGATTCGAATGAGTCACCCATAACTGAGAAGTCGTCCATGAATACCTCGGTGGTGTCCTCCACCATATCTGAGAATCTCGGCATCATACAACGCTGGAATGTCACCAGTGTATTGCACAATCCAAAAAGCATTCTCCTAAAAGCAAATGTTCCATACGGTCAGGTGAAGGTAGTTTTCTCTTAATCTTCTGGGGCTATAGTGATCTGATTGTCCCTCGAGTAGCCATCAAGAAAACAGTACTAGCCTCTAACTGCCAACCTGTCAAGCATCTGATCCATGAATGGCATTAGAAAGTGGTCTTTCTGGGTCCAGTGGTTGAGCTTTCTGTAATTATTACATACATGTCATCATGTGACTGGTCTTGTCAGTATAAGCTCATTCTTCTCATTGGGTATCACTGTGGTCCCACCTTTCTTTGGCACACACCGTATCGGACTAACCCACTTGCTATCCGCGATGGGGTAAACTACACTAGAATCTAGCCACTTAATAATCTACTTTTTCACTACTTCTTGCATTGGCGGGTTCAGGCGTCGCCGAGGCTTTAACTTGGTGTGTAGTGTGGCTCGAGTTGTATTTTGTGAGTATATATTCCTGGAGGGATCCCGATGATGTCAGCTATGGTACAATCAGTTGCCTTTTTGTGCTTTTTTAATATCGTGACCAAAGCTTCCATTTGCCAGTCAGTCAAGTCTACTGCAATAATTACTGGCAATGTGTTATCTTTACCCAAGAATGCGTATTTGAAGTGGGGAGGTAACGCCTTTAGTTCAAGAATTGGCGGTTCCTCCACTGATGGCTTTGCTGGTGGAGTCACACGGTTTTTCAAGTCAAGGTCTAACTTCTTTGGTTTGAAGTTATATGACCCCATTCCTTCTAGGGAATTTACCAGCTCCGTGTACCCTATACTCCATCTCCTTCAAAGTTCATCAAGACGGCTGCTAGCATGTTAATATTCATCATCTCTTCCATGGGCGCTAGCAGCCTCTTGTCGTCCATCTAGGTGTCTGCAAGGGTAGCTCCCTTGGTGTTGGCTTAGATGAATCACAGAAGAAAAATAAAAAAATGTAAATGGGGAAATAACACCCAAAATTTAAATACAAGCAATTAATCTAATCTTAGCCGTATTCCCCGGCATTTCCCCAGCAACTGCGCCACTTTTTGATAACTATCAAACTCACACTTCCTGGAAAAGTATGAAGTGGACGTTATCAATAAAGAACCCAACAAAGAGGTTAGGGTCAAACCCACAGGGAATAAGGTAAGATCTAGACTAATGCCAGTACTTAAATTAGTTGGTAAGTTTTCTCTAAATTGGGGTGTTTCAAAGGAAAATAATATTAAAACAAGATTGTAATTGTGCTTGTTATCAAGATTTGCAAATAACTTGGGTAAGTGATCCCCATAGGTTCATAACTACTTAGGGTATACACACGTGATCAATCCTAATACTTGTAAAACTAATAACTAAGGTTCATCCAAACGACTGATTTGTCCTTATTGGATGACTATACTCTATCACCGGGTTAGTTCTCCTGAGTGATTTCAAACTAACCGTTATAATAATATTCCAAATTAACTTTTGTGCGATTGCAGCTCAAGTCGTACAAATGATCATGAAAATCAAGGCTTTGTTGTAATTCTTTTTTCCTAATCTCTACTTCTCTAGGTTCAAGCAAGTAAAGAATTCGGGCAAGTCCTAACGTTGTACACCGTTAAGAAATGTTTAAAGATGAAGAGAATACAATACAAGCGTTTAGCATTGATTTTGAATCACTTTTATATAACCCTATTTTATTAATCCACCATGGTTCTCAGAACCCTAGTTGTGGAGGTTTTAGCATCTCATGATTGTAAGATCACAACAGCATTCATAGACAAATACATAATTAAATACTTACAACAATAATTGGAAGAAGACCTCCTTTGAATATCACTGAACAACCTCGAGAACAATTGACAGAATCAAGTGTTGATCCTAAGAATTGCCCTCCAAAACTTGGTAAAAATTCACAAATTAAACTTTTTACACGTCTACTACCTTCTCTTTATATTCTCCTACTAAAATAAAACATAAAAGGTATTTATATAGACATCAGAAACCTTTTCTTAAGCTAACAGGGAATTTTTCATATCTGCCGCTGTCTTGACTCACGAATGATCCTACGACCCGTAACAGGATTTGTACAGGTTGTACTTGCCACTCATACATCCCTTGGATGCTACAGATTTGACTAAGTGTTAGCAGCTGGTACGACTCGTACTACTATCCTACGAGTCATACAATCTTGTTGCATCTGGGGTTTTGCCAAGTCTTTAAGAATCACTAAAGCTCCCCACAGCTCATGGTATGGGTCGTAAGTAGTTGTTATGATCCGTGGGTTCCACCCATACCAAGAGACTGCCTTGTGCAATTTTCATTGATGATTTCCACGACTCCAGTTACGGCTCGTACCATCTTGGTACGGTTCTTACTGAGAGTCATACTTTGCATTCACCTTATTCCAGCTTTCTGATTTTCTCCACGAGTCTCAGTACGACTCATACAATTAAGGTATGGCTAATACTAAGATTTCTATTTGGCTGAATTTCTACACTTTTATACATCTTTTGCACATTTTTGCTCCAACACCTATTTTCCCTGAAAACAAAGTAAAAGCACCTCATATCCATATAAACATATCTAAGTCCATGTTATTTTCATAGTTTTAAGCATCGAAATTTCTGTAAACTCACAACACATCAATATCCTCAACTTAACACTTTTGCATATCCTCAGGAAAAGAAAATAAAAAACTAAAAATGATGCTTAACTGGAAAATAAACCTAGGATACTATAGCCAACAATCAATTAAAATTTTTTACCATAAACTCAAACAACTTTTGACCCTTTTTCCCATAAACAAAATTAGTATATGCACAGATAGTCAAGTCATCACTAGTGCTTTTCACACAGATAATTGGCAGAATCAAACACAAACCATATACCCTCACAGGAAATGAAGTCCCCCACTCATAGATATAGGAAAATACGAAACATGGGACTGAGCAAGTAAGACTCTCACCCTCACAAAGAAGTTCCAAATACTGCATGTTGGATACCATAGGCTTGCTCTTATTTTCTATACTTCAGCTTGTCAGATGGTCAGACTAGGATCACTATAAGACTTGATTCGGCTTGTAATGTAGGCTTTTGGACTGGGTATAGTAGATATGGAATATTTTTAGTGATTAAACCCTCCTCGACACTACATACATATGACTCCATTTTCACCTTTCACTCTGTTTGCTTTTTTAACTTTTTTCCTCCCTTTTCACTATTTTTTATGCAATTGTATGGGTGTGGTGTGTTTTCACAAATTTTCATTCATCATTCTCTTTTTGAATCTTCTTTTTCTAATTTTCTTTTTCCTTTTTTCTTATTTTGTCACACCACACCTCATTTTTAAACCTTTTTCTTTTTTCTCTTCCTTTTTCACCTCACAAAGGTTAATGCACCTCTATTCTAGCCACCCTCAACTTAGGCATTTTTCCTATATTGAGGTTCACTATGTTCAAGGAGAGACCAAGACCAAAACAGGTTTATTATAAAAATGGATACGGTTAATTGGTCAAATAAAAATGGATCATTTAAAGCTCAAAATCGGGATCAAGGGAATCATATTATTCAGGTAGGGTCATTTAAGCTAAAAATGGGCTAACCAAAAGGACCTATGATCCTTTCCTAACCAACCATCCTAAAACCTATGTAAAGACCAACCAAACAAGTTCTAGATCCTCTACGCAGTATTGAACTAGGTATTAGACCTCATTCACTCATGACACATGTCTTGCATTCATTCTATCTGTCCGGTTTATACATGGCTAACAAGAACTACTCATGCTAATACACTAAATGACCTAAAAAGATCCACATATATCATGCTTTGCAATCAACAAGTACATAACTAACCATCAAACTTTTTTTAAACAGGGTCAATTTTTTCACAACTTCAAAACTAGTGTAATTTATTGGCTGAATACTCCTAAGCTACTTTCTAATTAAACAAGAATCACAAAAATAAACTCCTAAACACACCGGTTCTACTAGATAGCATGCCCGAGGGAAAAGAAATACGGTAAGAAAAATCCTCAGACAAATTCAAAAAAATCCCAAAAAATACATGTACATCTCCTCCCCTTTTTAAAAAGCATGCTTCATCCCCGAAGTATAAAATCTAAGGCAGAAGGAAGAGAACATACCTATGGCTACTCAAACTTCACCATTCATGGGTTGCCTCCCATGCAACACCTGATTTAACGTCGGTCATGACGTAACTTTCATGATTCTTCAGGCATCATCAAGGTACACCGCCTCAATTCCTCTTATTTCCTCAGTATCTCCCAGATATAACTTTATTCTTAGCCCGTTCACCTCGAACCATTTTCCATCTTTATTCTCAAGTTCCACCGCACCATATGGGGACACATTCACCACACTATATGGTCCCATCCACCTAGATTTAAATTTTTCAAGATGCAAATGGAGCCTTGAGTTAAACAGAAGGACCAAATCACCAGTGTTGAACTCCCTATTTGCAATCTTCTTATCATTATCCTATTTGAAATCTTCTTATCATTATATATCTTCATTATTTCTTTATAAATAGTCGCACTCTCATAAGCTCGAAGTCGGAATTCATCTAACTCAGAGCTAGTCAAGTCTCAACTTGGCTTCTTTATTCCAATTTAAGTTCAACTTTTTCAGAGCCCATAATTACTTATGATCTAACTCAACCGGCAGATGACATGACTTGCCATAGATCATCTAATATGGAGATGAACAAATGGGGGTCTTATAAGTTGTTCGATAGACCCACAACGCATCATCGAGCTTCCTAGACCAATCTGTCTGGTTAGTATTCACTGTCTTAGCCAGAATGGTCTTTATCTCCCTATTTGAATCTTTCACCTGCCCACTTGACTGAGGATGGTAAGGTGTTTCCACCTTATTCTTGAAACCATATTTTTCCAACAGGGTTCTAAAGAGACGGTTACAAAAGTGTGATCCACCATCACTGATGATTGCTTTGGAGTACCAAATCTAGCGAATATGTGCTTCCGCAGAAATGTAGTGGCACTTTTGCCTTCATTGTTAGGCAGTGCAATAGACTCCACCCATTTGGAGACGTAATCCATTGCAACCAAGATGTATTTCATCCCATTTGAGCTAACAAATGAGCCTATGAAGTCGATACTCCATATATCAAATAACTCAACTTCTAGAGTATAGGTCAATGGTAACTCATGCTTGCGACTAATGCCACCCTATCTTTGACACTGATAACATACCTTGGAATAATCATAGGTATCTTGGTGAATAGAGCACCAGTAATACCCACATTGCAAGATTTTGTGTATAGTTCGGATACCACTATGATGACCCCCAAATGGGGATGAGTGACAAGTCTTTAAAATGCTCAACATTTCTACCTCTGGCACACACCTCCAAATGATCCCATCTGCACAAATGCGAAATAAGTATGGTTCATCCCAATAGTATCTTCGAGCATCAAATAAGAACTTCTTCTTTTGTTGGGGAGTCATGTCGTCTTGAATCATATCGCTAACCAAGTAATTTGCAAAGTTAGCGAACCAGGGAATCAAGTCCTGAGATGCAGCTAGTACCAGCTCTTCTGGGAAAGCATCATCGATATCAATCTCCTCTCTTACTCTATCCTCAGACTCTATTCCAGATAGGTTATAAGCTACCTGATTTTTAGTTCCTTTATGGTCTTTCACCTCAAACTCAAATTTTTGAAGCAAAAACATCCACATGATCAACCTGGGTTTCAAATCCTTTTTATACATCAGGTACCTCAAAGAAGTATGGTCTATATGGGTGATCACCTTAGTTCCAAGCAAGTATGCTCGAAACTTCTCGAATGCAAAGACCACTGTTAGTAGCTCCTATTCCGTGATAATGTAGTTCTTTTAGGCCGTGTTGAGTGTTTTACTAGCATAATAGATAGGATGGAGATCTTTTCTCTCCATTGGTCCAAGACAGCACCGAGAGTGACCCATTAGCATCAGACATTACTTTAAACGGAAGAGACCAATTTGGAGCTATAGTAATAGGAGAAGTGGTGAGTTTCTCTTTCAATCACTCAAAGGCCTTTAGACATGCCTCATAAAATACGAACTTCACCTCCTTCTCAAGCAATTTGCACAATGATTGTGCAATCTTTGAAAAGTCCTTAATGTACCTCCTACAGAATCCTGCATGCCCTAAAAAGCTTATAACCCCTTTTATGGAAATAGGTAGTGGCAATCCTGCTATAACTTTAATTTTTGCCTTGTCCACCTCAACCCTTTTTTTAGAGATTTTATGACCCAGCTCTATTCCTTCCTTGACCATAAAATGACATTTTTCCTAATTTAGGACCAGATTAGTTTCTTCGAATCAGTTCAACACTTTGCCTACGTGCTTGAGGCAAGATTCGAATGAGTCACCCACAACTGAGAAGTCGTCCATGAATACCTCGGTGGTGTCCTCCACCATATCTGGAATATCGATATCATGCAGCGCTGGAATGTGGCTGGTGCATTGCATAAACCAAAAGCCATTCTCCTAAAAGCAAATGTTCCATACGGGTAGGTGAAGGTAGTCTTTAATTTATCTTTCAGGGCTATAGTGATCTGATTTTACCTCGAGTAGCCATCAAGAAAACAGTACCAGCCTCTACGTGCCAACTTGTCAATCATCTGATCCATAAATGGAATTGGAAAGTGGTGTTTCTGGGTCCAGTAGTTGAGCTTTATGTAATCCATGCATACACACCATCTTGTTACTGGTCTTGCTGGTATCATCTCGTTCTTCTCATTGGATACCACTATGGTCCCACCTTTCTTTGGCAGACACTATATTGGAGGTATCCACTTGCTATCCGTAATGGGGTAAACGACACCAGCATTTAGCCACTTGATAATCTCCTTTTTCACTACTTCTTGCATTGGTGGGTTCAGGCATCACTAATGCTTTATACTTGGTGTGCAGTTTGGCTCGATTTGTATTTTGTGAGTACATATGCCTAGAGGGATCCTGATGATGTCAACTATGGTCCGGCCAATTGCGTTTTTGTGATTTTTTAATATAAGCTTCCACTTGCTAGTCAATCAAGTCTGCTGCAATAATTACTGACAATGTGTTGTCTTCACCCAAGAATGCGTATTTGAGGTGGGGAGGTGACGCCTTCAGTTCAAGAATTAGCGGTTCCTCCAATGATGGCTTTGCTGGCATAGTCACATGGTTCTTCAAGTCAAGGTCTAACTTCTTTGGTCTGAAGTTATATGACCCCATTCCTTCTAGGGCATTTACCAGCTTCGTGTACCCTGGTACTCCATCTCCTTCATAGTTCATCAAGACGGTTGCTAGCATGTCAATATTCATCATCTCTCCCACAGGTGCTAGCAGCCTTTTGTCTTCCATTTGGGTGTTTGCAAGGGCAGCTCCCTTGGTGTTGTCCTGAATGAATAACATAAGAGAAACAAAGAAAACGTAAACGGGGAAATAACACCCAAAAGTTAAATACAAGTAATTAATCTAATCTTAGCCGTATTTCCCGGCATTTCCCCGGCAATGGCGCCACTTTTTGATAATGCTCAAACTCACACTTTTTGATAAAGTATGAAGCGGACGTTGTCAATCAAGAACCCAACAAAGAGGTTGGGGTCAAATCCACAGGGAATAAAGTAAGATCTAGAAAAATACCAGTACTTAAACTAGTTGGTAAGTTTTCTCCAAATTGGGGGGTTTCAAAGAAAACAATATTAAAACAAGATTGTAATTGTGGTTGTTATCAAGATTTGCAAATAACTAGGGTAAGTGTTCCCCCATGGGTTCATAACTACTTCGGGTATACACACGTGGTCAATTCCAATGCTTACTTGTAGAACTGATAACTAGGGTTCATCAAACGACTGGTTCGTTCCTATTGAATGACTATACACAATCACCGGATTAGGTCTCATGAGCGATTTCAATCTAACCGTTATACATATGTTCCAAATTAACTTTTGTGCGACAGCAACTCAAGTCATACAATGATCATGAAAATCATGGCTTTGTTGTAATTCTTTTTTCCTAATCTCTACCTCTCTAGGTTCACGTAAGTAAAGAATTGGGGCAAGTCCTAACGTTGTACACCCTTAAGAAATGTTTAAAGATGAAGAGAATACAATACAAGAGTTTAATATTGGTTTTGGATCACTTTTGTGTAACCCTATTTTGTTAATCCACCATGATTCTCACAACCCTAGTTGTGAATGTTTTAGACTCTCATGATTGTAAGATTACAATTAGCATTCATAGACATACAAATAATTAAATACTTACAACAATAATTGAAATAAAACCTACTTTGAATATTAATGAACAACCTCAAAAGCAATTGATAAAATCAAGTGTTGATCCTAAGAATTGCTCTCCGAAACTTGATAAGAATTCACAAATTAAAAATTTTCACACTTCTACTACCTTCTCTCTATATTCTCCTACTAAAATAAAACATAAATGGTATTTATACAGACATCAGAAACCTTTTCTTAAGCTTACAAGGAATTTTTCATATCTGCCACCGGCTTGACTCACGACTGATCCTACGACCCGTAATAGGATTGTACAGGTTATACCTGCTTCTCGTACATCCCTTGGCTGCTGCAGATTTGACTAAGTGTTGGTAGCTGGTACAACTCGTACCACAATCCTACGAGTAGTACAATCTTATTGCATCTAGAGTTCTTCCAAGTCTTTCTGAATCACTGAAGCTCCCCACGATTCGTGGTATGGGTCGTAAGTAGATGTTACGGTCCGCGGGTTCCACCCGTACCAAGAGACTGCCTTGTGCAATTTTCTCTGAAGATTTTCATGACTCTAGTTATAGCTCGTACTGAGAGTTGTACTTTGCCTTCGCCTTATTCCAACCTTTTGATTTTCTCCACGAGTTTCAGTACGATTCATACAATCAAGGTACGACTCGTATTGAGATTTGTACTTGGCTAATTTTCTACACTTTTATAAATCTTTTGCAAATTTTTGCTCAAACACCTATTTTCCCTAAAAATATAGTAAAAGCACCTCATATCCATATAAACATGCCTAAGTGCATGCTATTTTCTCAGTTTTAAGCGTCGAAAGTGTTGTAAACTCACAACACATCATTGATCCTTCACAAAAGTTGTCTAAGAATTGGATGAAGCAAGGATGAATCATGATCCTTTAGAGAATATTGACAGGAGTTTTTTTTCCATGAACTAAAGAGTAGAATGCCCTTTTTGTAGAACTAGGAGTGGAAGAATCACTCAGAGATGAGATTTATTAGGCAACTTTCCTTGCATGTTAGCTCTATAAATTTGTGCTTCCCAATTAGAAGGTTGATTGTGTTCGTGCTAGCATCTTCAAAGTTGCAAGCTTGATGGCTCATGGAGAAAATATTTTCTTTGGCGGTTCCAGTCTTTGCAAGTATCTATTGTGACCTTCCTTTAGAAAATGTTGAACTTTATCAACCTGTCTTAATTATTAATATGGAGGCTGGAGTAAATTAGATTAAGTTTACTAATATCTCCAAGCATTTGGACCGACCTTTATAGCATGTTGCCTCAAATTTTGAATCACAAGAGGCTATTTCTAATTTCAAACTTTCTTTTATCTCTGGGATGTGGCATACCTTGTGTGAATAGATCATACAATTCTCTATCGAGTCCTTGGAAAGTGTCAAAGAGTTGGAGAAAGGTGTTTTCCTGATTCTTAAAGGGATTCGAGATGTCAACGTTGTCGACTTTTATCATTTGTAGGTTCTGCTTGATGATTTTTTCAAGAAATATGGAGATTATGATGTCGCAAGGTTGTCTACCTCTCAGAAGATAACTAGAGATTCTCATCAAGAACTCATTTTTACCATGCAACTACGCCTTCATACTGCAAATGAGGAAATTATCAAGGTGGAAAAGCACCTAGGAGAGCTTCAAAAAGTCCTTACACGAGTTGAAAAAGAGCTAGAGGCCTGGACTTCTAAGAAGAAAAAGACCATGACACTTATTGAGGAGCATCAAAAGAAATTATCCAAAAATCAAGGGTGTATCACCACCACTCAAGATGAGATTCATGCCTTTGAGAAAATCAGTCCATTGACTTAAATAGAAATAAAAGAACTAGCTAAGCTAAAGGCAGCCGCTGAGACAAGTCGCCACTCAATCCTTAGCCTTAAGCTTTTGCCTTAATTTTTTTTTTGTTTCTGCATAAGAATGTTCTCTCCCTTTTCGTTCTTTTTTTTCCCGAATATTATCATGATGTAGTGAAAGTCCCCACTGGAGAAATAAAAGTGACATCTTTCTTTTAAATGTATTTTTCTTATTTTGCATTCAAATATTTTTTGTGCTACTCACAATTTATTTCCGAATCCAACATGTCATCCATATTTTTACCTTGTCCACTCCTCCACTTTGACATTTGTGGCAGCTGATTAATAACTCAAAATTATAAGCCATTTGATCCATTGGAAAGATAATTCATAAAACTACAACATGTGTACAAATCACAACCAAAAGCACTCTAGGTTCAGACAAGTATTTTTTTTAAAAAAAAATCAGATTGAATTTTGCCTCTCTCAACTGTTTAGCTTTGTGCGTTCGTGGTAGAGAATTTATAACTCGAGGTAGGAGTGTCAAAATCATGAGATTCCTGTTCCGTTGGAAAGATAAATCATAGAAATACAATATGTGTAAAAATCATGGAAAAAGGTTTCTGAATATGTACAAATATTGCTTCAAAATCATCTTGAATTTTGCCTCGTTCATTTTTTTTTGACTTTGAACGTCTGAAAAAAAATCCATAACTCGGTGTAAGAGAGAGGAAATCATGAGCTTTTTGTTTTGTTGTGAAGAGAAATCCAAGAACTAAAATATGTATAAAATTACAGAATAATTCATTCTAGATTGATGGGAATTAATTTTTTATGTTGACTATACGCCTAGAATACCGACTTCACAGCTTTATGCATCCTTGTGAAAACGTTTGTATCTTGAGATTGGAGTGTTCAAATCATGAGTTGTTTAATCTTACAGAAACTTGACTTTAAGAAGTACACCCCCGCTAATGATGGAAGATTAAATCATCTTGAATTTTCCAAGATAACTTTTTGAAGTTCGCGAGGAGCCATTTGACGTGTCACTTTTTGGTTGAGGTTTTGGTGAGCAATTCATGGCGCATCTCTTCTGACGGCTTGGAAACAAAAAACTTGGAGCGGTTTATTTTTTCTTTATCCTTGATGAGAAAATTTGTGCCTATCTCCTCAGGTTTTAGTGTAGTAAACTCTTTGCCTGTAACACCTCAAAAATTTCTAAGATTAGACCCGAGGCATGAACCGGAGAAAACAACAGAAGTTTCAGTAGATATCAAAACGAGTTTTCAAGTAACTCATTAGTACACTTGACAACTTGTCAAGTGAGTCGTTGTTTGATGGAAATTGGTGAAAAGTTAGAATTCAGAGATTCCTGGCGATTGGAGGAAATATCCGTTAAGTGTGGTGATAAATCGTTAAGTGGAGGCGTCAAGAAAGGATCAGAAAGTTGAAATTTCCCTTTAGAGGCAATGAATGGGACTAACGACATGTCAAGTCCACTAACGGGTTGTTGGATGACCTGTTATGACTGCTAGGGTGAATTTTTTAGTCGAGTTTTAAGGGTATTTTCGTACTTTCTATGTTATTAACTCCTAAAATAAGTCATTTTGAGCTCCTAAAAGGATATATTAAGGGGTTTTATTCATTCTTTACCCTCATTCTCTTCAAAGCACCTGAAAGTTGCAACCCCTAACACGATCTTTTCAATTCTCTTGGTTTTCAAACCCTAGCAAGATCTCTTCAAACCTAGGTATGTAGGGTCATGAATGGGGGAATTTCTTCTACCCCATGTCCAATTTTATCTCTCTTTAATGATTCAAGTCTCCAAGCATGATCTTATGAAATTCTAGGATTAGACCCAATTCTCATGAAATCTTTTATAATCTTTTATGAATTCAAGCCTTTTATTATTTAATCCATATTTTATGATTATGTATGCATATTTTCTACAAGAATCTCTTATGAACTTATTTTTCTCAAGTTATAATGATTTACTCAATTATGCATGAATTTCATGAATCCCAAGCTTATGTATCATTATAGAATTAGCGACATTGTTTTCACGGCTAGTTCACATATGTCAAGTATGATTATGATTTTCATGTTTTCTAACTAGTCCATGTAAAACCAAGTATGTTTAATGATTATAAATATGAGCAATATGCATATTTTGGGAGTAGTATTTAGCACTGAGTAGGCCAGGGTTCAACCTACCCAGGACTCAGAATTACGTGCTACCGTAGGTATATATTCATGTTTGGGGCCTCGCTAGAGAGTGTTCCCTCGCCCGATGGGGCTCACGAGTAATATCACACCTTTTATCGTTCTTTGACCTGACAAGGTTTAGAA
Organism: Datura stramonium; assembly: GCA_018107945.1. Taxonomy (NCBI): domain Eukaryota; kingdom Viridiplantae; phylum Streptophyta; class Magnoliopsida; order Solanales; family Solanaceae; genus Datura; species Datura stramonium. The sequence continues at coordinate 142,258 of JACEIK010002768.1, read as the reverse complement.
CTACTCTTCCAACTTGAGAGAGATAGTTGGGCATCATGTGCTCATTCATGATTGCATCGGTTATGAGAATCTCTCATTGTTCCTCATGTTTTATGATGTTCATGTTCAGGATTTATGATATCATATTTTATAGTATAATTGACCTATTGATAAGTTTATGAGATTTTACTTATGATTTTTAACATGTTAAGCTGTATGATTTTACTTTCAAAACCTTGAGTCATTATGCTTCAGCTTATGAAGAATCACTCATGTTTATGACTATCTTTTGATTATCATTTTAGCATGTGTTCCCTACTCTCATGTTTTACTTAAACTACATACTCAGTACATTCAAAGTACTGACCGCATCCTTTTATACTATATCATCTCATGATATAGGTTCGGGTGATTAGTCTCAGCCTCGCTGTTAGATTTACTCTCAATCCAGTCCAGTCCAGCTCTTGGTGAGTCCTCATGATCCGAGGACATCAGTTTTGGTGCATGTCTTTTATTTTTATGTCTTTCAGTGTTCAGACTTTAGTTGAGCTATTTGGGGCATTGTCCTGTGACGCTCCGAGTCTACACCCTGGACAAGACATGGTACTTGGAGCTACAAGTAACCCCAAGTCAACCCATGGTCTATCATAACACTGAAAATCTAAGTAATATCATAGCAGAAGCTTTAAAATAATTAAATTAAATATTTATGGAGAAGAACTAAATTATAAAGTTTTAATACCAACTGGAAAAAAATTGAAAATATGAATCTATGTCTGTATCTGAAAGCCATCTATCAGATGAGTTGCTACAACAAGCCTCCAAATAACTCTAAGTCTGACTAAAAGAAACATAACTGAAGAGAAATAATCATCGTCCTCGAAAAATGAGGACTCACCACTGGTGCAGCTGAAAACTCCTGATCATGATCTACTAACGGTGCTGAGATTGAGTACCTACAATTGTATTATTAAATGATACAGGATAAAAGGTATGCATCAGTACTTTGAATGTTTGAGTAAGTAGGAGAAACCGTAACACATAGAATACAATAACTGAACTGTAAAGACATGCAATGACCAACAGAAATGCTAAAACTGAATAAACTGCAATATACTGAGATGGTGAAAATGACCCTGTCTGATGGTCAAAGACATGCCCTAAATCTGAGATACGGATATGAAATACTGTATTGAACTGAGAAATATGAAACTGTTCTAAGATGAGCTAATCTGAGACTGAACTGACTAGTGGGAGAGTCTATAACCGACATATAACCATGTGAGCTAGATGTGGAATCCAATGTATACACCCCATTGGTAGGACCCAATATACCTTGCCAGGTATAAAGGAATGAAATGGGTGATACAATTCCGGGGCCATGAGGACAATAAAATCAACCTACGGTGGCAATGTAGTTCTGGGAACCTGGGTGCGCTGAAACCCCAGTCCGCTCGATGCTAAGTCCCACTCCCACTAGATAGTCCTAGACTGACTACTAAGTTGATAGCTCAAAATTGGGGCCCAAGACTACGTCAGGATTACCTATCTGGAAGTACCCTGGGAGTCTTATCAGATCAAATTTTGTAACTGGTGTTCTAAGACTGGTCAAAGTTGCTCATCTAGAAGCGTCATAACCGTCTAAAGAACAATTTGTATCTGAAGCTGAGGTTCTAAGGTTTGTCAGAGTTGCTTATCTGGAAGTGTCATGACTTCCTAAAGAACCACTAAAATTTGATACTGAGTCTAATACTGATAACTGGAAGGCACCACTAACACCTAAAGAATTAACTATAATCAAACTGATCAACTGACATTTCTGGGCAACACCGAGTGTAATAATCTGACTGAGACTGGACATGTATATATCTGACTAAAAATTCCACATACACTATTAATATAGGGATCTCAAATTTGATAGAATCAAGCTACAAGGAAGATAGTCAAACAAACAAGATTCTAAATTCCATTGAACTGAGAACTAGGGATAAATAATTCCACTAGATAAAATTCTCACAAATTTCTAGAAATAGGGAACAATAAGCAGTTAAAAATCATGAGAAATACTCCACTTGAAATCTCAAAGAAATTAGTCTGACAATTGTTCTATATTTTGAAACCACAGGGCTGAACTGATAGAGAAAAATAGAGGAGATTTTGAGGACACAAGGGAAGAACTATTCCCTTGTTGAATTCCCACATACCTGGCTTAGAAATCCTGAAAAAGAAAGCTTGAATTTTTGAAATTGATGAGGAGCCCTAGATTCTGCTTGAGAGAAGTGACCTGGGTTCTAAGATTGATTTCTAAAAGTTTAAGTAGGGAATGAGAGGGAAAACCATTCAATCCCTCTAATATTCTCTGAAATAATACTTAAAATGACGTAGTTTAGGGACTTAATAGGTGTAAAATTACAAAAATAACCCTGGAATAAAAATTTGGAAACTGACCGATAGGGACCTAACGGGTCACTCAATGAGTCGTTGGTTGTGACCACAACTCGTTGGTCCTACTTACTAGGGGTTGAAAACACTGGATCCTGCAACAGGGGACACCATGGCTCATTGAGTGAACCAACGAGTCATGGTTCCTCCCGTGGTCACTGAACTAGGAAACCTGGAAAGCTTAACGACGGGTGACCAACAAATCATTGGTGGACCTCACGGGTCGTTGTGTCTAGTTGTTATGTTCACTGGAAGAATTTCCAAAAACCCCAAACTTGACATGAAAGGTGGTGACCACGACTCATTGTGGGACACAACGAGTCATTGTTTCCACTCGTCGTCACTGGAATAGGTTTTTGGGGGGTCTCACCCAACAACTCCCACAATGGGTCATTGTTTCTAACAATGACTCGTGGGTTGAGTCGTGGGGTCTTGAGAAGGGATTTTGAGCTAGGGAACCAATGAGTTTTAGGACGACTTATTATTTCTGATAATGAGTCGTTCCTTGTCCCGTGGGTTCTCGACTAATCAAGTAGGCCTGACCACGGCTGACACAATAAGTCGTTGGAGCTGACCACGACTCGTTGTCTCAGTCGTTCTGAGGCATTTTTCTGGTTTTCTTCTGGATTTTTCTTGCATGGTCTAAGTATGGTCTAGAAAATTTTTGGGGTGTTATAATATCTTCCCATTGGGATCATTCATCGTCGAATGAAGACTAAAGCTGTAGGAAAACTAGGAAAAGAGCTGAAATTCCTAGACTGAGACTATGACCTGGTTTCTGAAGGAGTAACTGACTCCGAGCTAACTTAACCATAATACAAAACTGATGCAACTAGAATGCACACATAAAATCTGAATAGAGCTGATACGTACAGAACTGAACAGAGTAGTGAGGAGAGATTTAGTACCTGATGTAGGAACCGTGATGGAAGGGAATAAGTGAGAGTATCTGGTCATAATGTCTGCTTCTGCTTCCTATATGGCTCCCTCAACTAGCTGGTTACTCCAAAAAACTTTCACGGAGGTGACTTCCTTGTTTCTCAGCTTACGAACTTGATGGTTAAGGATCTGCACTGGGACCTCTTCGTAAGAGAGACTGTCTTTTATTCCCACGCTGTCTAGTGGCACAACTGAAGTTTGATCACCAATACACTTCTTCAATAGTGATAGATGGAAGACTGGGTGCACCCATGCTAACTCTAGAGGTAGTTCTAACTCATATGCCACACTGCCAATTCGCTTCAGAATTCTGTAGGGTCTCACATATCTCGGACTGAGTTCCCAAACCTCATCACCCCTTTCATGGGTGAAATTTTTAGACAAACCCAGCCATCCACTGCAAACTCTAACTCTCTTCTCCTCGCATCAGCATAGGATTTCTAATGGTTTTACGCTGTTTTCAACCTCTCCCTAATAAGTTGCACATTTTGCATAGCCTCATGAACTGAGTCTGTCCTGATCAGGGTAGCTTCACAAACCTCAAACCACCCTATAGGAGATCTGCACCTCCTGCCATACAATGCCTCAAACGGGGCCATCTGGATACTGGAGTGGTAGCTGTTGTTGTATGAAAACTCAATGAGAGGTAGGTGATCATCCCAACTTCCCTTGAAATCGATCACACACACTCTCAACATATCTTCCAAGGTCTATATAGATCATTCAGCCTGTCCATCTGTCTGCGGGTGAAAAGCTGTGCTGAGCTTGACCTTGGTACCAAGACCCTTCTAAAATGACTTCCAGAAATGCGAGGTGAACTGAGTATCTCGATCTGAAATAATGGAAAAGGGCACCCTATGAAGTATAACCAACTACTAGATATAAAGCCTAGCATAATCCTTAGCTAAATCTGTAGTTTTAACTAGGAGGAAATGTGCTGACTTGGTCATCCGATCTACTATCACCAGATTGGGTTGTGCTGCCGACGAATCCGAGGTAGAACTATAATAAAATCCATATTTACTTTTTCCCACTTTCATGTGGGTATGCTGATATCCTGAGTCATACCTCCCAGTCTCTGATGTTCCACCTTAACTTGCTGGCAGTTCAGGCACTTAGCTAAAAATTCTGTGATGTCTCTCTTCATGCCGTTCCACCAGTAAATACCTCGTAAATCACAGTACATATTAGTAGCACCTGAGTGGATAGAATATCTTGAACTGTGGGCTTCAACCAGTATCTGCTGTCTCAGGTCACCCATATCCGGCATACAGAGTCTACCCTGGTAATAGAGTACACCATCTCTCCCTTGGGAGAAAGCCTCCACTTCTTTTCTGAGAACCGCCTCTTTCAGCTTAAGCAGTATGAGATCTTCATCCTGCCTTGACTTAACTTCAACTACCAACGAGGAATTTGATCCACTCTACACAACTACCCCGCCCTCATCTGTATCAACCAGCTGCACCCCCAACCGAGCTAACTTGTTGATATCCCTTGCCAGTTCCTTTTTCCCTCTTTAACATGAACCACGCTCCCCATAGAAATCCTGCTTAGAGCATCAGCCACCACATTGGCTTTGCCCGAGTGATACATCACACTCATGTCGCATTCCTTCAGTAGCTCCAACCACCTTCTCTAAAGAAGATTTAGATCTTTCTGGCTGTACACATACTGAAGGCTCTTGTGATCAGTGAAAACATCCACGTGAGCCCCGTAAAGGTAGTGCCTCTATATTTTCAATGCAAACACCACCGCTGCCAACTTTAGGTCATGAGTCGGATAATTCTTCTCATGAACCTTGAGCTGTCTGGAGGCGTAAGCTATCACCTTACCTCGCTGCATCAGAACGCAACCGAGTCCAACTCTAGAAGCATCACAATACACCATGAACCCATCCGTTCCTTCCGGAAAGGTTAACACTGGAGCGGTAGTGAGTCGAGTTTTCAACTCCTGAAACTCTTCTCACACGCCTTTGACCACTGAAATTTCACCTTTTTCTGAGTCAACCTAGTCAGAGGGGATGCAATAGAGAAGAAACCTTTCACAAAACATCGATAATAATCGACTAGACCCAAGCGCTTCTGATTTCGGTTGGGGAAGTAGGTCTGGGCTAGTCTTTCACCGTTGCTATCTTTTGAGGGTCTACTGAATACCCTCACGCGAGACCACGTGACCAAGGAAAGTCACAGACTTTAACCAGAATTCGCATTTGCTAAACTTAGTGAACAACTGGCGGTCTCTGGGTGTCTGTAGCATTCTCAGATGGTTAGCATGATCTTCTTCTCTTATGGAGTATACCAAAATATTATCGATAAATACAATGACGTACATGTCTAGATATGGCTTGAAAACCCTGTTCATCAGGTCTATAAAAGTTGTGGGGGCATTAGTCAGTCCGAAGGACATAATCACAAATCCGTAATGACCATATCGAGTTTTGAAAGCTGTTTTTGGTATGTCACACTCTCTAACTCTTAGTTGATGGTACCCCGACCTGAGATCTACCTTGGAGAAACAATGGCTCCTAGAAGCTGATCGAACAAGTCTTCAATCCATGGTAGGGGATACCTGTTCTTGACTATGACCTTATTCAACTGATGGTAGTCGATCCACATCCTGAGGGTGCTGTCTTTCTTACGCATGAATAATACTGGAGCACCCCATGGAGAGATGTTGGGCCTGATGAAGCCTTTATCAAGGAGGTCTTTTAGATGCTCCTTCAACTCCTTAAGCTCAGCTGGAGCCATTTTTTAAGGAGGGATGGAGATGGGTTGAGTGTCCGGGAAGAGGTCTATGCCGAAGTCTATTTCCCGCTCAAGAGGAACTCCGAGAAGATCTTTGGGAAACACGTCAGGGAACTCACTGAAAACTAGAACTGACTGAATAGTCGGGGTCTCGGAGCTAGAATCTTTGACCCGAACTAGATGATAAATACACTCTTTAGAAATAAGAAATAAGCTTTTTGGCCTTAAGGTGGGAAATAAACTGACCCTTAGGCACCGAACTACTGCCCGTCCACTCTAAAAGGGTGTTTGGTTTAGCTTATAAGTTGGTCAAACCAGCTTATAAGCACTTTTTAACTTTTTGTAGTGTTTGGTTTTATCAAAAAATGCTTAAAAAAGTTAAAAAGTTCTTTAAAAAAGTCAAAAGCCAAAAGTTGGTAGATACCAACTTTTTATTTTTGGGCTTATAAGCCATTTAGGTTTGACCAAACTATTTACCTTTTTAT
>JACEIK010002768.1:65942-108853 GCA_018107945.1 Datura stramonium | reverse complement strand
TCAAGCAAAAGCAAGAAAAGTAAAGCACAATTCATGTTTGCAAACCATCAATTTTGGCAATTATAACTTGGGAGAAGATAATAGATCTACAATTTCAATAGGAATCCAAAAGAAATTTATCAAAACCCAATCAAATTAATAAACCCACCATTAATATACCTCTAGCTAGCAAATTAGTAAAGCATATTTAAAGATAGAGAGAAGATACCAAGAGGATTCCCCTCACATTCATCACATTAGCTTCAGAAATTTGCTTTACAAGCTCTTATAACAATGGTGGAATTCCCCCAATTTGGGTTAAAGAAAAATAAGAAGAAAAGTACTAACTAACTCTCCAAATTTATGGAGAAAAGATTCTCCTCAAAATTCTATGAAGAAGATGAAGTCTAATTGAATGAATGACTAGTTGGTGTACAATGAAAGCTCCCTAAATATCTGTACTTTCTTGTGTATAACTTTCCCCAAATGCCCTTGAAGATTACAGATGCTTTGGAGACTTTTTTGGACCCTTTTATGCTTCATTAGACGGCCTCTCCAGTGAGGAACCGACATTTTGCTGGTGGCGATCCGCGGAGCACCAAACTTTACCCAGTTGAAAATAGTATCCTGGCAGGGGAACCGGTGGTTCAATGCATTTAGCCGATGACATTCCGTGAAGGGACGGTTGTTTAGCCGGTCTGGGTAGTAGCTTTGGCATTTTACCCTTCCAGATCCGCGTTTAGCTGATTCAAAGCATGTCTTTGCACCTCTTCTTGAGCTCAAATCTTCTATTATCTTTGGCCCCTCTCCTTCATATGCTAACTCATCAAATTCCATGTCAAACTTTATGTGTTTTGCTCAATTTTATGCTTTCTCCACTCACATGAAGTACCTACAATGAATTCAAGAGAAAGGGCATAAAATCCACATAAACGAATCGAAAACTAGGCAAAACTCATGCTGAGCCTAATTTGTTGGTAAATTTCCAAATCATCAAAGAGTCTATAACTGACATATAACCACATGAGCTAGACGTGGAGTCCTATTTATACACCCCATTGGTAGGACCCAATATACCTTGCCAGGGTATAAAGGCATGAACTGGGTGATCACAAGTCTGGGGCCATGAGGCCAATAAAATCAACCTACGTGGCAACGTAGTTCTGGGAACCTAGGTGCGCTGGAACCTCGGTCGAAGTCGGTGCTAAGTCCTACTCCCACTAGATAGTCCTAGACTGACTACTAAGCTGATAGCTCAAAACTAGGGCCCAAGAATAAGTCATGACTACCTATATGGAAGTACCTTGAGAGATTATCAGACCGGATTATGATTGGTGTTCTAAGACTGGTCAGAGCTGCTTATCTAGAAGCATTGTAACCATATAAAGAACAATATATAATATGAAGCTGGGGTTCTAAGGCTGGTCAGAGCTAATTATCTGAAAGTGTCATGACCGCCTAAAGAACCACTAAAATCTAATACTGATAATTGGGAGGCACTACTGACATCTCAAGAATTAACTGTAGTCAAACTGATCAGTTGACATTTCTGGACAACACTGAGTATAATAATCTGACTGAGACTGGACATGTATATATCTGACTAAAAATTCCACATATACTATCAATATGGGGATCTCAAATCTGATAGAATCAAGCTACAGGGAAGCTAGTCTAACATGCAAAATTCTAAATTCTACTGAACTGAGAACTAGGGCTAAATCATTCCACTAGACACAATTCTCACAAATTTCTAGAAATAGGGAATAATAAGCAGTTAAAAATCATGAGTAATACTCCACTTAAAATCTCAAAGAAATTAGTCTGATAATTGTTCTATATTTCGAAACCACAGGGCAGAATTGATAGAGAAAAATAGAGGAGATTTTGGGGAGACAAGGGAAGAACTATTCTCTTGTTTAATTCCCACATACCTGGCTTAGAAATCCCTGAAGAAGAAAGCTTGAATTTTTGCAACCGATAAGGAGCACTAGATTCTTCTTGAGAGAAGTGACTTGGGTTCTACGATTGATTTCTGAAAGTGTACGTGGGGAATGAGGGGGAAAACCGTTCAATCCCTCTAATATTCTATGAAATTATACTTAAAATGACGTAGTTTATGGACTAAACAGGTGGGAATTTACAAAAATAACCTTGGAATAAAAATCTAGAAACTGACCGACAGGGACCCAACAGGTCACTCAATGAGTCATTGATTGTGACCACAACTCGTTGGGACCTCTCGTTGGTCCTACTGCCTGGGGGTTGTAAACACTTGATCTGGCAATGGGGGACACCACGACTCATTGAGTGAACCAATAAGTCATTGGTTCCTCCCATGGTCACTGAATGAAGAAACTTGGAAAGCTTGACGACGGGTGACACAACGAATCGTTGGTGGACCTGACGGGTCGTTGTGTCCAGTCGTTCTGTTCAATAGAAGAATTTCTAAAAACCCCAAACTTGACACGGCGGGTGGTGACCACGACTTGTTGCGGGACACAACGAGTCATTGTTTCCACTCGTCATCACTGGAATAGGTTTCTGGGGGTCTCACCTAATGACTCCCACTCTGATGACGACTCGTGGGTTGAGAAGGGATTCTGAGTGGGAGAACCAATGAGTGACAGGATGATTCATTTTTTCTTAAAATGGGTCATTCATTGCCTGTGATTTCTCGACTGATCAAGCAAGGCTGACTACGGCTGACACAACGAGTCATTGGAGCTGACCACGACTCATTGTCTCAATTGTTCTGAGGCTTTTTTCTAGTTTTCTTCTAGATTTTTCCTGTAAGATCTAAGTCTGATCTAGGAAATTTTTAGTGTGTTACATGTCCCATCAGCTCATCATATGAGTAGAGGCTTTCAGATTTGATGTTAGATATTTCAGCAGTTTTGACTTATATTCTCATTTATGCTTTATGAGATTCTAGATTTCCACTCATGTTATGATTTATGCTTTACTTCACTTAGTTATATGCTCTTCATCATTTTATGTATGTTCCATGGGTTAATTTTGAACCATTTGTTGTTCTAGATCCCGTGTCGCGGTCCGCAGTCCATGATCGGGTTGTGACATTGCATCTTGGTGAAGAACTTTATAGAGTGTCCTTCAAGATTTGGAATGAAAAAATTATTCTTGCAATTTGGAAAAGAAGAATTTGATGCATAACAACATTGGTTGATGATAACCTTTGTCAAGTTTGTGAAGCCGAGATTTGGCAAGGACTGCTGGACGAGTAACCAATATGGCTTGATGAGTGTAGCAAAGTTGTGCCTACTGTTACATGGACTTGACAGCTCTTCACCCTTACATCATAAAAATTATATCTCAAGCAAAGAGTATGTCGAGCCGCAAATTGCTTGATCCAAAAGAAAGAGAATTCAATAGTCTATAATATATCAAAATTTTATATTATAATTCCTTTTGAATTGATCAAAATTAATTTTTGAAGTTGATTTCTGAATCTGACATGTCTGTTTTGTATCTTTGGGCGATTGTAATAGAAAATTCATTACTCAATGTAGGAGTCTCTGAATCACGAGCCTCTTTTTTTGTTGCGAAGAGGACTTCAAGAACTATAGTTTATGTAAAAATCACAATCAAAACTTTTATGTATTTGTATAGATATGTTGTCAAAATCAGCTCAATTTGAAATCTGATGGTGTATTTCGCAGCTCTGGTAGAAAACTCATAACTCAACGTAGGAGCTTCTGAATCATGAGCCTCTTATTTTTAATTGAGAAGGACTTTAAAAACTGTAATACATGTAAAAATTACGATCAAAACCTTACGGACTTGTACAAATATGCCTTTGAAGTCAGCTCAGATTAATTTTGAAATCTGATGCTCTGTTTCGTAATGTTCAGCAGCTATGGTAGTAAATTTATAACTTGGTGTAAGAGTCTCTGAATCACAAATTGATTTTTTTTGGTTGTGAGGAGGACTTCAAGAAATATAATATGTGTAAAAATCATGGTCAAAACCTTTATGGATTTTTATAGGTATAACATTGAAATTAGCTCAGGTTCTTCCTTGCTTGACTCTCTTTCTTTGCTCGTCTGTGGCAAATTCAGTGAAGGAATATATAATTCATGTGCTATATATGCCACTTTAATTATATATTGTGACGATCAATAATGAAATGATCCTTCTTTTTTTTTCAACTCATGTGACTGAACTTAAAGTAGACACTCCAAGCTGCCGACGTACCTCGGTGAAGAGGATCAAGTTAGAACATAGTTCAAGAAGATGAGTTATTATTATTTTTTTATATGTGTCCTAACTTTTTCCTAGGCTGCCTCTTTCGAGGTTTTCAACTTAGTGAAATAGTTTTTATTTTTTGTTTATTTGGCTCATATACAATTTATTCTCTTACTGGCTAGGAGTGACATGTAGTTTATGCTCGTGCCTTAAGGAGCGCAGGCGACCTTCATGAGAAGTACTGCTTCATAAACTAGCTGTTGATCGGACCAAATATTATAACTTTTTGATCGATAATTTTATATGATCCACTTAAATATGATTCTTTCACAACATATAGCCCATCCCATTTTGATGTAAACTTGTCATTGATGCGTCTGTCGAGGATTATAGGTCTCCAAACTACTAAGACCAGGTCTCCAAGTTGAAACGATCGCTGCAGTACCTTCTTGTTGAAAGCTCTAGCAAGTCGAGCTTGATAATGCTCCAACCTTTGTTATGCTTCCAATCTTTTTTCATCTGATGTATCTAATTTTTCTAGAAGAAGTTGAGCATTATTTTCAATTGTAAGTCCTTCGTGGATCTCTGTTCGCAATAATGGAATTTGTTTCTCCAATGGAAGGACTACTTCTACGCCATACACCAGTGAATATGGAGTCGTTTGCTAAGCAGTTCTGAAGGTCGTACGAGATGCTCACAAAGCTTCAATAATCTTTCACACCAATCCATTTTATTATTCTCAATGACTTTCTTCAATAGGTTATTAAGTGTCTTTTTAAAAGCTTCGTCAAGGCCATTGGCAGGCGCATTGTACATTCAAGACCTATAATGCTTAAAATTGAACCTCTCGCATAAACTCCTCATGAGCTTATTGTTGAAGGGCGTTCTTTTATGAGTAATTATGTATCTTGTTATGTCATACCTAAAAATTATGTTTGACTTGATAAAATCAAAAACATTCTCCTTTTTCACATTTTTAATGGCACAACTTCAGCCCATCTCGAGAAATACTGTAGCAGCCAAGATGTACATCTTCCCTTTTGATAACTTTGGGAGAGGTCCAACAACATCAAGTCCCCATGCCTCGAAAGGCCATGAAGCTATAGTTGGATGAAGAGGATCTGGAGGTTGATGGATGTAATTAGCATGGAATTAACACGCTTGACACCTTTTGGCATGCTCTTGACAGTCCATCACCATTGTTGGCCGAAAGTATCCCATCCTCTTGATGCTGAAATGAAGTTTAGGTCTGATTGGTGTGCTCTGCAAGTGCTAGAATATGCTTCTTCCATTAATCTTTGAGCTTATTCTTTGTCAAGAAATTGTAGGAATAGTCCCTCGTAAGAACAATGAAATAATATTCCCTCATGGAATATGAATCATGGCACCCTTCTCTTAATGTATGCTCTTTTTCATGGATCCTCAGACACCCTTCCATGTTCGAGATATTCAATCAGTGGTTGCCTTCAATCTTCTTCTTCAATCACATGAGCGAATGTATAGTGGCTTTCATTGATTTGAATATAACAACAACCAAGAATGAGCCAATCGATAACATATACGCACCTTTGTTAACATATTTTCTCCGAGTGCCATCATTGTGGCTAAGTTAGCCAAAGCATCCACCATTCAATTTTCTTCTCTTGGGAAATGGTTAAGAACACTTGATCAAGCCTTTCAAGAAAAAATACAACATATTGGTGATATGTCAAAAGATCTTCCTTATTCACCTTGTAAATCCCGAAGAGTTGATTGATGATCAACTTAGAGTTACCATAGATATCCAATTGCATAATCTTTATATTTGATGCCATTTCAAGGTCAACAATTAAAGCTTGGTACTCTACGGTATTGTTGGAACATATTTCACCCAAAATGAATGAAATGGAAACATTAGTATTTTGGGGAACATAAACACAACTTCTGCCTTTGCACCATCTCGACGTGCAGATCCATCAAAGGACATCCTCTATGCTGGCAGTTCTTCAGCAAATAAAGCATCTTCATCAGAAAACTCATCTGAAATCTCCCATTCTGCTGTAAGAGGGTGATCGATGAGGAAATTGGCAAGTTCTTGCCCCTTCACAGCCTTTTATAGCATGTATACGATCTCATATTGGTTAAAAAATTAGACCATCTAGCCAGACGTCCTAGGAGAATCGACTGAGTCATTACAAACTTCACGGGATCAGCTTGAGCAATTAGCTCGATGGTGTATGCTTTAAAATAATGCCTAAGTTTATTTATCACAAATAAATTCTAAGCACATTGGATATAATTCAGCTCAGCTTCTACATAGGTTCGATTGAGATAGTACAGTGCTTATTTATTCTTAGGTTCATTCTTGTCACGACCCAAGCTGGGACTCTGGATCAAGACACGAGACCTAGAGCCTTGAATGACTCCAAGCTAACCCATGGTACATACATAGTATAACTTAAAAATATAATCAAGAGGAAAACAACATGAACATAAATAAGCGGAAGATTAAATATCATAAAGTGTATATAAAGCGATAACATCACAATGCTGAATCTCAAAGCTAAACATACTAGTCTAGGTATGAAAAGCTTCTAATATCTAATGAGATGCTTTGACAAGCCCCTAGCTAACTCCAAGTCTGAAACTAAAATGACATAATCAATATAACTAAATGAATTTCCTCAGAAGATGAGGACTCACCAAGCATGGGCTAAACTGGACAAATATGGGAGAGAGCTACCTATATCATGAGATGATATAACATAGAGTATGCGTCAGTACTTTGAATGCACTGAGTATGTAAGGTAATTAAAATATGCTTAGTAAAATATTAGTTAAAGTCATGCATATAAATCAAATAGATCATGAGGGTAAGGATAGCATGCTAAAAGCCATGTATCTAAGATGTACATAATCATAAGCTATTCATCATAACTGAGCATAAGGACCCAAGATTTTTAAAATAGAAATCATATAACTTTTAATGCTTGAAATCGTAAGTAAAATCTCATAAACTGAATCATTGGGTCAAACATGCTATAAAACATAATATCATAAGTCATGAATATGAGTAACTGAAATCATGAGGAACAATGGGAGACTCGTCATAACCGACAACTACCACCATATGAGCTCATGATGATCCACATCTTGCCCGCGTGGAGGAGAGCCATCCTAAGCCTTGCCGGGGCAAAGAAAGAATATGGTGTGATATCACGGTGTGCCTTTGAGCTGGGGAAATGCTCTCTTAAGAGGCCCCAAATATATATACCTATGTTAGCGTGTAGTTTATGAGATCGGAGGAACCTCGGAGCCCCTGCCCCTACTCGATGCTAGACAATACTTCAGAAACATGCAAATTGCTTATATAATAATATTCTAAAAGCATGGTTTAAATCCGAACACTAGGAGTCTTGACTCCAAATCATATCATAAGTTGTATTGGGAGTCTTGACTCCAAATCCATATCATAAACTGATCTTGTTGGCCTTGGCTAAAATCACAATAAGCATACTTAACTTGCAGGGCTTGCCTAAATATTAAAATCATGCATGGTTGAAATGGGCCATAAGTCAAAATAATGGAATCATAAGTTGAGAGTTCATAAACATTCATGCATACTAGATAAGTTCATCATGCTTGAAATCATGGATCATAAACTTTCGAATTTTCATAAAAAAGTTGCATAATAAATTAATTTCTAATAACTTGAAATCATAAATTTATAATCAAATTAGTGTAAATCTTCCCATTAGACTTAAATCATACGCTAAATCATGAGGGATTTGACCCATAAGATAGCATAGATAATTTTATAGAATTAGGTTAAACTAGAGATCAATACACTTAATTAAGAACTTGAATTCATGAATTAGAGGAGATTTAGGCATGAGGTGGAAGAAATCCCTACTCATGGCCCCATATAAGCTGGATAAGGCGGTTTCCAAACTTGTCTTTAAAGACTCGAGAAAATTGAGGAAGAAAATAAAGAGGAATTGTAGTTTATCTTGGAAGAGAAATTCAATACAACGCATGCATAGAACCTAATAAATTTAGACTAGGCTAAACCAACTTAAAATCCTTATAGGGCTTAAAAATGACATAATTAGGAAGTTAGAAGCTTGGAAATTTACAAAAATACCCATAAAAACACGTAGCTGGGGTATGCGCCGGGCTGCGGGTCGTACCACCGTCGTACCCTGAAGCTACGACTTGTGGTTTTCTCTAATTGCTAGCCAATTATATTTTTCCAAGCTTACTGTTTCTCCAAGCAGCGGCCTTACAATGACTCATTTCCTACAAAGAGTCGTACTATGGATTGTGGTTAGAGGTCTCGATCCCCCAAACAAATATTCCACATTTGTATACAACAACTCGTTGTTCCCTACTATAGTCGTACTATAACCTGTCATTTCCCCTAAGCCAGCCACTCAACATAAACTACGACTAGTACCTCGACCTGTAACATCACATGATGAGTCGTACCTTGACTCATGGAGTCTAAGACTTGTCAACTGGTAGCTTGCGACTCCACGACAATGACTCATTGCCTCAACCTACGACTCGTTCCATGAGTCATTATCACCAGTATGGGAACACTGCCTAGTCACTACAACTCCCTCCTATGACCCATACTAAGGAACAGGCTCATACAATGAGTCATTCTAAGAAAAATATAATTTTTCACTAAATCTACTACATATCCAGAGCTTGATCGTAGGGACTTTTGGGGTGTGATATAGTCTCCCCATTGGGAACATTCATCCTCAAAAGTAGATTAAGCATAATGGAAGACTGGGGAAAGAACTACAATCCCAAAAATGAACATTCATAGCGGCGACGGAGTGACTAACTCCGAACTGATATACATGGTAAGATTGAATTCATGAAACATACACACATGCTATGTCTTGAAAGAAACATAGAAACATGAACTTGACATGAACTTGACATGACTGAATAGAGTACTAAGGGAGGAAACTAGTACCTATCTTTGAGCGTGCCGAAGAGAAACAATGTGAGTATTTAGCCACATCGCATATACGCCGGCTTCCCACATAGCTCCTTCAACAAATTGATTCCTCCATAACAATTTAACATAAGCTACTTCCTTGCTCCTCAACTTGAACGACCATCAAGGATCTCAACCTGAACCTTCTCATAGTAAGAATATCCTTCACACCCATTCTCTCCACTGGAAAAACTAAGGATGGATCACCAATGCACTTCTTAAACCGAGATACGCATGAAAAGCTGGATGCACCTAACCTAACTCCATTGGTAGCTCCAACCTGCTGTCACCTAGCCAACTCGCCTCAGAATCCTATTAGGACCAAAATATCGGGGACTAAGATTCCCTTTCTTTCTGAACCTCATCAATTCCTTCATGGAAGACACCTTTAGAAACACCCGATCATCAACTTCAAACTCAATATCTCTCATCCTAACATCCATAAGACTTTCGACAACTCTAAGCTATTTTCAACCTTCCTCTAATAAGATGAACTTTCTCCATGGCCTCATGAACTAAATTTGGCCCTATCAATATAGCCTCACCTACCTTAAACCATTCAAAAAGTGATATACACCTCCGTCCATAAAGATCCTCAAATTGTCTGAATCTTTGGAGTGATAAGCATTATTGTAGGAAAACTCGATAAAAGGTAAGTGATCATCCTAACTGCCCATGAAGTCAATATCACATGCTCTCAACATGTCCTCTAGAGTCTGAATGGTGCGTAGCCTAATCATCAGTACGTGGGTGAAAGTTGTGCTAAGCTTTACCCCGGAGTACCAAGGCACCTCTAAAATGACCTCCAAAATTGAGTGGTAGGCGAATTGCCCATATCTGAGATAACGGACAAAGGAACTCCATGCAACCGAACTAATTCCCAAATGTATAATCTAGCATAATCCTTTTGAATCGGTAGTTTTGACCAATAAGAAATGGATTGATTTGGTCAACCTATCACAATCACCCGTATAGAGTCATCTTTATTTGGGTGTACGGGCAAGCCTATACTGAAGTCCATATCAATCTCTTCCCACTTTCATGTAGGAATGCTAATGTCCTGAAGCATACCTCCAGGTCTTTGATGCTCAACTTTCATTTACTGGCGGTCGGACACCTAGCCACAAACTTTGCTATGTCCTTCTTCATGCCCATTCCACCAATTGACTTCCCACTAGATCACGATACATCTTGGTGGCACCAAGATGGGCAGATATCGAGATCATAATCCTTGCTCCAACATCCTCTCTCTCAATTCATTTACGAATGCTTTACAATCGGCCCTAAAATCGGAGTACACTATCTCCCTTTGGGAGAAAAACTCCACCTTCTGATTCGAGACAGTTTCAGCTAGCTTCATTATGATAGGATTTCTCATCTTTCCTAGTTTTGACTTCCATCACAAAGATTCCGACCCATTTTGAACAATCACCACCTTCTATCAAATTTGTAAGGCGAACCCCAAATGAGCAAGTCTATGAAATCCTTCGCAACTCCTTCCTCCCATCCTCCACGTGAACACTCTCCATGAACAACCTACTAAGTGGATCCACCACTAAATTGGCCTTGCTGGATTATAAGGGTTTTCGTGTCATTGTACTTGAGAAGCTCTAGCCACCTTTTTCTTTGCAAATTCGGGTCCTTACGGGTGGCTTATAATGAAGGGGGCTCTTGTGGTCCACGTACAAATAGTGCCTCCAAATCTTCAAAGCAAACACCACATTGCTAACTCCTGGAAGTCATGCGTCGGGTAATTCTTCTCATGGGTCTTAAGCTATCTAGAGGCATATGCAGTGGCCTTACCATCTTTGCGTCAACACACGGCCAATACTAGCCTAGAGGAATCACAATACACAACAAAACCGTTCGTGCCCTCTAGTATGGTCAATGCGGGGTTAGATGATCAGTCTTTAACTCTAAACTCTTCTCACAAGCATTTGACCATGAGGTTGACCTTCTTCTAGGTCAACTTAGTCAATGACGCGCAATGGATGAAAATCCCTCAATGAACCTCTTGTAGTAGCTAAACCCAGAAACTCCTAATATCTATAGGCCCGATAGGTCTAGGCCAATTCTTCCTTGCTTCTATCTTTTGAGAGTCCACCTACACAACCATAGCTGGTACTACATGGCCCAAAAATACTCTTGAGTTCATCCAAAACTCACACTTCATGAATTTAGCAAACAACTAGCGATCCTTGAGAGTCTTTAACATAATCCTCAAATGAGCAGCATGTTCCTCTCCTCGAGTATGTAGAATATCATCTGTAAGAAGATAATCCACGAACATATCCAAATACTTGAACACCCTATTCATCAAGTCCATAAAAATTTGCAAAGAGCATTCATTAGTCAAAAGACAACTAAAAACTCATAGCGACAATACTGAGTCCACAAAGGCTGTCTTTAGAATGTCACTCTCCCTAACTCCAAGATGGTGATAGCCGGATCTGAGATCTATCTTTGAAAATCACTTAGCGCCCAGAAGTTAGTCAAATAGGTCATCAATTATGGGGAAGGGATACTTGTTCTTGATTGTGACCTTGCTCAGCTGTGAGTAATCCAATGCACATCCTAAGGAACCATCCTTCTTTCGGAAAAAGAAAACTGGGCACCCCATGGGGATTTGCTAGCCACACGATGAAGAAAGCGAGAACCTCACCTCTTTTGTTCTTTGAACATAAACCTACTTTAGCTAAGATCCTTCTTCTCTTTCAACTCCTCTACTCGTTGGAGCCATTTTTATAAGGAGGATTGGAAATGGGATGCATATTAGGAAGAAGGTCAATACCAAAGTTAATTTCCCGCTCGGGAGGGACTCTTGGTGGGTATCTGAAGCCTCCGGACTCACATACAATAGGAACGGACTAAAAAGAGTCGGGGTCTCCAAGCGTAGAATCCTTGACCCAAACTAGATGATATAAACAACCCTTAGAGATCATCTTCCTGGCCTTGAAATAGGAAGAAAAGCGACCTATAGGCACAGGCGAACTACCCCCTCCACTCTAGGACTAGTTACCTAAAATCAAAACTCTATTGTGCAGTTTCTACAATTGGTAGGAGCATTGCATGTATGTAACCAATCCATACTGAATATAATATAAAAATTGGTCATATATAACTCATTAGGTCAGGCTGAGGGTGACTTTACGAAGAATCTTGATGGGGCAATTTTTGTACACCCACATCGAGCTATAATAACTCTGGCCAGCCCCGGGGAGTAGGGCGAAGGGTTTTGACGGACTTCGGGGCCGACTCAAAACTAATATCAATATAAGGATTCACAAAAGATAAAGTAGTCCCTAGATATGAAAATGCATACACCTCAAGATGGAATACTCGTAACATTCCAACCAACACATTAGGAGAGACTTCTGCTCCTGATGAGAAGGTAGTGCATAAAACCTATTAGGTAATGACCACCAGCATAGAAGTACCCTACTGAGATGGGTGAGCTACTGGAGTACTAAAATGGTGGTAGGCACGACCTCCATTGTTTCCTTCTAGCCAAGGAGAATCCTTCCATACTAGGCTTCCACGAAGCGTGCAGACAGACCAGCCTGGCACCTATCTTGGTGCTTCCGGCCCACACTTCTACAAAAATTTGGATAAGTGTGCTCCCATGAAATGCTCCTCTGTCTCCTAGAGCTGGCACTCTACCCTTACATTCACCGGGCGGATAGAATGATGAGGCGAGAGGGAGCTGGACCGATGACCTATGGTGGAACTAAGGTCGATGTACACCATCGGACCTCTGCTGAAAGTGCCCATGACTCCTTGTCACGGCCCATCTCTCTCTCATTCTCCTTCATCTTGCTCCTCTTCTATCTGCTAAGCATATATGACCAATCGGGAGAATCTGTCATTGATCAACATAGTGGTCTTGCACTCCTTGTCTAAAGGAATATACCACTCTATTCACAAACTTGCTAATAATCCCTAAAATCGGCGGCATCTCGGTGCATGCTTTTGGACTCCGGGTAAACCCCAAAGCATACTTTTGGATAGTCCTGTTGTTCTTCTTCAAGTTGACGATCTATACCACCTTTTCCTCCCTCTACTCCCTACGGAAGAACCTATCCGAGAAAGTAGTAAAAAACTCATCCTAACCCAAGAGAACTGCTCCAGCTCCCCTACTATTCTTCCCTTGACGGAACCATATGCAAGCAATCCCCTTTAGCTGATAGGAAGCTGGTCGTACTCTCCTCTCCATCACCCCCCCATAATCTGGGTGATCTTCTACACCTCCTCAAGGAACTCGGCCGAATCCTCATCCACCTTTGACCCAAGAAACTCATGTGGGTTCATCACGAGAGAAAGTCTCGCACTCTCACACCATTGCTGCGTTCCCATTTTTGAGGAATAGGCCGCTACGCTGGTAGGCCTAGCGGTCATGGCATGTGCCAACATCGTAAAAACCACTAAAATCGGCATAAGAAATTGCTGTTCGGGTAGAGAGGATCCGGCTGGAGCTGGTAGGGATGGATGATGCCCATCTCCATTTCCATTGCCATGGCCATTTCCGTTACCATTTATCCTTCCAATTACTAGAGTGGAGGCATATTTTGCAAACGCATATATCACGAGTTAGAGGAATAGAGAGTTAACTTATTGCACAACATAAATCATGAAAGAAGGGAAATTTTCTAAAATATCTTGTAGCCTCTTCCCAATAAGTATGACGTGCTTCACACCCATGGAAAAGACTTTAATTAACTCGGATATCGGACACCCTAGGACACACCTAAACCTTTTCTACGATACCTAATTGTCACGACCCGAACTTAAACCTCAAATCGAGACATGGGACCTAGAATCTGGCTCCAAGCTAACCCATGGTACACCATAGCATGACTTAAAAACATAATCAAGCATAAAAAACATGAACATGAATATGTGAAAGACTAAATATCATAAATCTTATATCAAATGATAACATTACAACGTTAAATCTAAAAATTTGAACATACTAGACTATGTTTGAAAAGCTTCTACTCTTTGATAAGATTCTAGGATGAGCCCCCAACTAACTCAAGTCTAAGCGAAATGACATAATCAATACAACTAAATGAATGTCCCAGTCAGGACTCACCCAACGAGGATCAAATTTGAATTTGTTAAGGGAGCGAGCTATTAGGCGAGACTAAGCTAGATCACCCGAACCTATATCATGAGACGATGCACAGATATGTGGTCAATACGTGCCAATGTACTAAGTACATAAGGTAAGTAAAACATGGTGAGTAAATGTTAACAGAAATCATGCATATAAATCAAATAGATCATGAGAGTAAGAATTGCATGCTAAAAGTCATATATATAGAATGTATATAATCATAAGCTATTCATCATAACTAAACATAAGGACCCATGATTCTTAAAATAGAAATCATATGACTTGTCATGCTTGAAATCGTAAGTAAAATCTCCTTAAAGTGATCATTGGGTCAAACATGCTATAAAATGTAATATTCATGAGTCATTAACATGCCTAACTGAAATCATGAGGAACAATGAAGAAACTCTTGATAACCGACAACCACCATATATGAGCGCATGATTATCCCACGTCTTGCCCACGTGGAGGAGAGCCATCCTAAGCCTGCCAAGGAAAAGGGCCCAGTATAGTGTGATATCCTTTGTGTGCCCTCGAGAGGAAGCACTCTCTTGAGAGGTCCCAAATATATATACCTATGTTGGCGTGTAGTTTATGTTTCCGGGGAACCTCAGAACCCACAACACTTAGTGCTAGACACTTCTCCCAAAACATGCGTATTGCTCATATAATCATATTCTCAAAAGCATGGCTTAAACAAACGTTAGGAGTCTTGAATCCAAATCGTATCATAAGCTCTATTGGGAGTCTTAACTCCAAGTAATATCATAAACTGATCTTGTTAGACTTGGCTAAAATCACAATAAGTAGACCTTGCATGGGCTTGTCCAAATTGTAAAATCATGCATACTTGAAATAAACTTCTTAAGTCAAAATCATGGAATCCATAATTGAGAGTTCATAAACATTCATGCATACTAGAATAATTTGCCAACTAGACTTCGATCATACACACTAGAACATGAGGAGTTGAACCCGTAAATATACAATAGATAGTTTCATAAGATTTGGTTAAAACCCTAGAGATCAATACCTTTGGATTAAGAACTTGAATTCATGAATTATGAAGAAATTTGGGAATGAGAGTGGAAAGAAATCCCCATTCATGGCCCACATACCTAGGTAAACTACTTTCCAAACTGGTTTGGCCAAAGTGAGGAAGAAAATGAGGAGGAATTATGGTTTTATCTTGGAAGAAAGTTCAATACAATGCATGCATGTGAGCCTAATGACTTAGGTAGGATAAACCTTCTAAAAATCCTCTTTATAGGGCTCAAAATGACGTCATTAGGAAGTTAGGATCTAAGGAATTTACAAAATACCTAGGAATACGTAGTTAAAAACTATCGATCGGGCACCACGGGTCGTACCACGAGTCATACCCTGACAACAACTCGTGGTTTCACTCGTTGTGTAATTACATTTTCCAGGCTTACTGTTTCTCAAACGATGGGCCTCACAATGATTCATTGTTTCCCTACAACGAGTTGTACCATGTGGCTCGTGGTTAGAGTCTCCATCCCCCAAACAAACATTCCATGGCTTGTATAAATGACTCGTTTCCCTACAATGATTCGTACCATGACCCGTCTTCCCTAAGCCAGCCACTCCTTATAAAACTATAACATATACCCGGCCGTTCCACGTATAGCGCGTCCGCAAGTGTACGGGTCGTGCAAGTAATATAGTGGCTCTTTTTAAGAACTAGGATTGTCGAACCCACGGGGGATGGACCCATTCCTCTAACTATCCATTTCTGAGTGTGATCTTAAATACACAAAGAGGTATTTGGTTATAGACATTTCGATGGAGAATAATTAAGTCTAGGTTTGGTCAACGAAATATTGAAGTACTCTAGGAGCAACATAGAGTTAAAACCGAGATAATCATGCGTGCTACGATTTGCAATGGGTTAAGCATGGAACTATCAATTGTTATTTCACATAACTGGAATTGCATGTTCATGGTCTTTCGAGCCCCTAAACACAGCAATCTAGCCTCACTGCATCATTGTGAGCAGGGATACTAATTTCTAGTTGCGGGCAATTAATCATGTTGTAGTTTCTGGGGAAACGATTAGGGACTTTCGTGCGTCTAACCATTTAACTCAACTTAGCCTCACAATTACTTCTTCGAGTGGTGATGTGACATCCCAAGTTGGTCTTTAATAACCCCAGTTTGTCAACCAAGCAAGGTGTTAGGTATATTTCTATCACGAACACAAGATTAATCGCGAGATACGTACATGCTCCTCACATTCTCATGTCTGACCAAGGTAATACTTTCTCAAGCGCTATTGCCCAAGCTAGCATATATGTTTCATGGTGATCCAATCATAAAAGCAACCAACAATCCGGAGATGCAAGGCGAAAACAATAATCAATAACTTAATTCCAAAACAATTTCTTAAAATCACAATCATAATTCATGGCTTCAACCCTAGAGGAAGGGTTTTAGCACATTCTTGTTGTGTAAAACTACAACTAAACTACTACTAAACTACATACTTACAAGAATTTGGTAGATGAGAATGTAATTTGCCAAACCCTAGATGAGTTCTCTCACTTCTCCCTTCACTCCTAGGTAGTTTTCCAGAATAAAATCGTGACAAAATGGAATTAGGAGCTAAGGGACCTATTTATAGTAAATGGAAAGCGTGCATAATTTAGCCCGTCATAGACGGCTCGTGTCCTACAGAGTGTATCGCGAACCTTTGCCTCGCGTGACAGGAGGCTCTTGTGAAGGCTCTACGGAAATTGCCAAAAATCGACCTTAGGCAGCTTCACGCCGCGTTGTAACGTGTCACACTGCTTGAGCAGCGCGATGGCACTCTGTCGCGGAGATGGCGTGCCGTGGCACGTTCTTCGGCAGCAGTGCATTGCACGCTACCGCGTCTGCTCGCTTTCCTGGCATGGCGTGGCACGGCGTGGCGCGGCACATGCACAGCGTGGTATGCTGCCTGGCGCGGCCAGACTTGCCCTTAGCCTACTCCTTGCCGACTTTCTCCCGTTGCTTGAGACTCCATTCCTTTCCTTCACCAACTTATAAATTCAGTTCCTCAAAATCATGAAACCTACAAAACAAAGACTAATCATGTTGGATTTGGCACATATCTTCACATTTATATAAAATTACATGAAAATGAATACAGTATAGCTAAACAAGACTAAATTAAATTCTCAAGCATCATTTGGGCATGCTATTTTGCCCGAGATCACAACCCCACACTTAAAGTCTTGTTCTTCCTCGAACAACCTTTTACATCTCATGCATATGGAGACTCACACAACTAATTTAGCAAGATAATTCACGCTACGGCTATAATGATTATTTAGATGCAATCTAAAAATAGAGCACGCACGATTTAATCATTGAGAAGCCGACATATAACTCTGTTAAGACTTCCTAGCCTCAAGAATCGACTCTCAATCTTAGAAAACTCATGAAAATCAACTGATTAAGAAATCCCACATGAATTATATCCTTCATTCAACATGTTCCCTCACGGAAAGAGAGTTACCCAATTTCACCAAAACAATTTTACATCACAACATGTGTGGGTACACGAGATAAGAATTACACTCACTCTCACAAGAGGTCCATGCATCATGTAATGACCCATAAGCTTGCCCTTAGTGTTTTATTCCGCTAATTTAAGGATGTATGAGTGTAAGATCAAGTAGGACTTTAGGTTGTAATGTAACTCGGGTGCGGGTAGGTACTATTATGGCCGGTAATAGTGACTATCTTTCCTAAGCGCTTTCAATACATCACGCCCTCATTATGAACTTCCTTTCCCTTACTTCCCCTTTTTATCCTTGGTAGTTTTCTGTCTTCCTCTTTTGTTTCCCTTTCTTTAGGCACTTTTGACTTATTCGTGAGGAGTTTATAAATAATTTTTCCTTCATTTGTTTCTTACTCCTTACTAATAATCAAGCTTGTCTTCATAATTGCACCTTTGTCCTTTCTCCATTTGTTACAACTTCCACTTTTCCTTCTTTTCATTTTTCTCACTCCTTTACTCTTCCAGATTCTTCTTCTTTAGCGCTTAGGGTTTGGATCAAATTCAAGGCTAACGAAATAAAAAGGATTAAGCTTATGTTGCAGCTATCAAAGATTAGGCTCAAGGCTCAATGGGGTAGCTAAGTTAATTTTTCAGGTAGGTAAAATGAGGGATAAAAAATTAGGTTCATTTAAAGAAATGCCTAAATCATTTCCTATAGTTCACCTCCTTCTGTTTCGTTTCATAAACACACCGAGACAAGTTCTAGACAATCCACAATGGCACAGAATACTCAAAAACCTTACACTCATGGCACATGCTCAATTCAAGACATTCGAGACTCTTACTCGGCTAATGCAAAATTCAAACATTAAGCTTCAATCATATTGAGTCAAATTCAAGAGCCTAAGTGTCTCAAACAAAGTTATAAACTGGCATGTTTCCTGTGAACATACTTGCATCTTACAATCATGTATAGCACATAACAAGAACATCAAGCATCAATTAACTATGGTTTGAAAACCCGACACCTATCGACTAATTTTCCTCAGACGGTCATCATCCATCCATTGTTGGAAACAGTCCCTAACGATGACTAAAACATTATATACAGACCAATAAAAAATTTTATTTTCGGTTCATGACCCCATTCGGAAAAGAACCGAAAAAGAAAAACCAACGGGTGATGACGTCATGCTTGACTCACAGAGATTTTTCAAATTTTTCATTTTTCACACAAGCATTACATTCTTTAACGGTTGTTAAGCACAAGAAATTTTTGAAATTCCCCACACACTTGAATCATGCTATGTCCTCTTAGCATCCATAACATTTAAAGAGGTGAGAAATACTCCACGAGGCCTTTAGGCCTAGCCTAATATGTTTTCCTCAACTTGCACAGGTGGGTGTTTGACCCCACACTTTTTCTCTTCCATGCTTACTAGCTTCCTCCTCCGAGGGTACTCGGACTTCCCTCCATGTTGTGCCTAACTTTCCACCAAAAACACAAACCAAAAATGAAAATAACAAAATCAACAAACAAATCGACTTAACAAATTGTACCTGAGGTACCCTTGGGTTGCCTCCCAAGCAGCGCCTTATTTTATGTCGTGGCACGACGTGGACTATCTACTGTTGATGCATCCTCATACTTAGGTTCTCTTTCGAGAACCATCTCCTTTCTTTTTGTTGTTTAGAGGAAGCAACCTCCACTCTGTTCCTCCTTTCTCCAACTTCTTCTTACTTTGAAACCCTCTCGGACTCGGGCTGAATACTTGACATTACTGGCCGTGCACCTGGCAAGTCCTCCACCCCACACTCATCTCTTTGCCAACACACTAACTTGAGCAAAGGTTTTTGTAGTGGATGGGTTCATTTTTAGTAAGCGGAAGAGTTATTCATCATCCTCGACCCTCATTTTCCAGGGTCCTTTCAAATCGTCACCACTCCTCCGGTGGCCAAGAATGGCCGTCCCAAGATCAGGGTACCTGGTCATCAACTAATCTAAAACAATAAAGTGGGTATGATAATTACCTACTTTGATGAGAAGGTCCTCTATGATTCATCAGGTGTCACTGTGTTTTATCAGCCCGGCTAAACATCAACCTTGTCGGTCGGTTTCCCAACCCAGGGTGTTGAATAGGATGGGGCATTAGATTAACTGCTGCCTGAAATTTTCAAGCTCATGCTTCTCAAGCTTTACCAATTTGTATAGAGAGGAGGTAAAAACTCCATTGTCTTTAACTACTTTGGCATTTTGCTCCAATACCCGGTGGCTTTGCCTCCTCACCTCGGTGCTACAGTCTGGACGTCACCAATCTAACTGTTCTCCATCACGTCCTTCAGTATTGCCATCTCCAGGGCATTCCTTGCAGACATCAATAAGAGGCAAATTTATATGAAGTTCTTTGAAACTCTCAAAGAACTTTTGAAACATTCCTCCTCATTGCTCTTTGAATAACATCGGGGAATGGCGGTGGTGGTCTTGTGCTGGCTGCAATGAAGGTTGCGCATTTGTTTCCCGGCACTACGATTTTCTCAGTGTCGATTGAATGGTCTGGTCTTACCAACTCCATTTGCACACTCCTTTCTCAACTCTTTGAAACGCGCATCAGCTAGTACTTTCCCTTCCTACAGGCCAAGTGATGGCATGATACATCGGGGTTAGGATCTAAATCACTTGGTAATCCTTATGACCTCATGTTACGGCAGTACTTCTTACGATCCACTTGTTTTTCAAGATTGCGGTGGCTACTTGCTGATTCATTAAGTACATTTGCATCCTCGCCTGATTTTCCCTTGCGGTCACGGTCTCCATGATTTTCCATAATGTTTCCTCAAGTACTACTCAATTTCCCATCATTCTGCACAATGCAGCGTCTTTCTTGGCATTGAAGTGAGGTTGCATATAATTAACTTTTTTGGTTTCCACCCCAAGAAAAACCAGGTATTTTGCCAATTCTCATTGTAGTTGTTATCCGAAATTACGATTATTCCATGCACATTTCCCAACAAAAAATTGACCGATTTTCGGATTGGCTCCATAGATTCTGCGTTGTGCATTATTTTCCCAAATTTCAAACCAACTAGGAGCTTGCTGGGCACATTAACACAATGCCCAGTGTTTGGTTCATACTAAGCAATGGTAGTCATCATCTCGATCTTCGGGCAAGACTAGCATGTTTTCAGGCACAAACCATCCCGCTTTACTCAACCTGATCTCTTTCCCTTTTTCTGGTATTTCCAGCTGTACCACTGCGGATTTTCTTGTGCGATGACAAGCAAAATGTACAGCTATCCACTATATCTTCTCAAACGCACGATCTGAATAATGTTATTTATATGTGTGAATTCTGGAACTTTCTAGAAGGTATGACGAGCGACCTTCATTTGATTAAAGAAGTGATGAGGTGAGATCTCTCAACAATGACGAATCTTAAGCCTTTCTCAGTTTATCAGACTAGCGGCGATGCTCTCACTTGCGCTTGCAGTCTTGCAGAAGGAAAAATCGATAAGGAACTTCTAATAAGTCATTCCTTGAAGTTATGGAGTTCGGTGGCTCGGCCTTGACCACTTTTTTGCCTCTCCCAGTGAAAGTGGGAAGAGGTTAAGCAAGACATGTCACGTGGACACGCCGGTGGGGACAAACGTGTCACTAATCTCTAAAGCTCTATAAGTCTTGTCGCTGCGGGTCCTCATGTGCCACCCAGTGAATTTGACCGCCTAGAATGTAACAGCTGCACCATATTCTGTTTAAGCTCCAAAGTTCCCTCCAGGCTCGGTTTACGGGATCACTGGGAACCACATTTGTCGGCAAGTGGGATTGCCCACTTTGCGAACTGGTCTTGCTGCCATTGCTTCCAATGACAGCGCGTGCTTGCCCGGCGGTGGTTATTGTTGTACCTTTTCTTGAAGTCTCTTCGAAGCTTTTGCTCTAGAGCTACTCTCACACAAATGGATTTGATATATCAGAGTTCAATCCAACGGTTCCACAAGCTCTCTATTTCTAGCCGGCTCAGCGGGACAAGCATCACCTGCAAATGGTCAGACTAAGACCAAGTTTCTGAAACTTAAGGAGATTCAAAAAATCACACAAAATTAAGATAAATTATCCAAACTTCGCGAGTCCCCGGCAACGGCGCGCAAAAACCAGACCGCTCCGCATTAGCGCGTCCGCAAGAATGTGCAGTCGTGCAAGTAATTAGTGGCTCTTTTTAGAGCAGTTTTGAAGACCCACGAGGCTAAGCCATTCCTCTAACTATCCATTTCTAGTGTGATCTTAAATACACAAAGTGTTGGTTATAGACATTTTCAATGGAGAATAAAAATAAGTCTAGGTTTGGTCTTGGAAATATTTCAATTACTCTAAGGAGCGCCATGATTTAAACCGGAATAATCATGCGATACTACGATTTGCAATGGGTTAAGCATGGAACTATCCAATTGTTATTTCACATAACTGGAATTGCATGTTCATGGTCTTTCGAACCCCTTAACACGGCAATCTAGCCTCAGCATCATTGTGAGCCGGGATGCTAATTTCTAGTTCATGGGCAATTAATCATGTTGTGGTTTTACGGGAAACGATTAGGGACTTCGTGCATCTAACCATTTAACTCAACTTAGCCTCCACAACTACTTCTTAGTGGTGATGTGACATCCCAACTTGGTCTTTAATAACCCCCTTTTGTCAACCAAGCAAGGTTTTGGTATATTTCTATCACGAACACAGATTATATATGAGATACAAACATGCTCCTCCTCACATTCTCATGTCCTGACCTAGGTAATAGTTTCTCAAGCTATTGCCCAAGCTAACATATATGTTTTCATGGTGATCAATCATAAAAACAACCAACAATTAAGTAAAGACGATAACAACAATCAATAACTTAATTTCAAAATAATTTCTAAAATCACAATCATAATTCATGGCTTCAACCCTAGAGGAAGGGTTCTAGCCATTCATGTTCGTGAAACTATAACTAAACTACAACTAAACTACATACTTACAAGAATTTGATAGATGAAGAATTTTCCAATTGCCAGATCAGTTCTCCCTTCTCCCTTCACTCCTAGGTAGTTTTCCAGAATAAATCATGACAAAATGGAATTAGGAGCTAAAGGGACCTATTTATAGTAAATGGAAAGCGTGCATAATTTGGCCCGTCGTAAGAGCGACTCCGTGTCATGGAGTGTATCGCGAACCACTCCCTCCGTGACACGGAGGTAACGCGAAGGCTCTGGAAATTTCAAAAATCGACCTAGGCGGCCTTCTGCCGCGTTGGCCCGGCGTGTCACTTGTTTGCTGGCAGCGATGGCACTCCTCTATCGCGGAGATGGCATGCCGTGGCACGTTGTTGGCCTTAGCTGGTGCCTTTACTTTTGCCACTGGCGCGTCTGCTCGCTTGCCTGGCATTGGCATGGCATGGCCAGGCCGCGGCAGACGCATGGCGTGGAGTGCAGCGCACAGCGTGACCGGCCTTGCCATGGCCTACTCTTACCGACTTTCACTAGTTGCTTCGGACTCATTTCCTTTCCTTCACCAACATAAATTGGTTCCTCCAAAATCAGCCGAAACCTCAAAACAAAGACTAAATCATGTTGGTTAGCACATATCTTCACATTTATATAAAATTACATGAAAATGTATACAATTACTTAGCTAAACAAGACTAAATTAAGTTATCAAGCATCACTTGGGCATGCTATTTTACCCGAGATCAGTACCTACGACCCATTACATCACTCGATGAGTCATACCTTGACTTTTAGGTTCAAGACATGACAACCAGTATCTTACCACGACTCTTGAAAATGACTCGTTACCTCATCCTACGTCTTGTTCTATGAGTCGTTATCACCGATTTGTAAATACTACCTGCTCACCATGACGCCCTCCTACGACCTGTACCAAGGAACAACAACTCGTACCATGATTCGTTTTGAGAGAAAAATGCATATTTTTCTGCTGAATCTTCTACATGTCTAGGGATTGATCATAGAGACTTTTGGGGTGTTACAATTCTCTTAAGCAAGAAATACCCCACGTGATCATTCTTGTGATGCAATGTAGAGTATCAATGTCCTCCTAAGAGTTGGTTCCCCTAATATAGGTGGATTCATCAAGTATCTTTTGATTCTTTCAAAAGCATTTTGACATGATTGGTCCCAGTGTAAAGGTACATCTTTCTTCATTAGACGGTTGAAGGGTTGACATTGCCCAGCCAAGTTAGTGATGAACCTCCAAGTGAATGCTAAATTTCCTTGTAGACTTTAGAGGTTTCTCAAGTCTTTGGCTCATACATTTTTTGAATGGCATTAATCTTTACAGGATTGACTTTAATTCCATGTTGATGCACAATGAAGCCAAAAAACTTTCTCAAGGTAACTCCAAATGCGCATTTGAATGGATTTAACCTTTCAAAAATAATCTGAAGGTCTTCAAGATAGTTGTTCGAATGCTTTGTCTTTACCACCAAGTCATCAACATAATATTCCACCCTCTTGTGATTAATGTCATCAAAAATGCTTTGCATTGCACGTTGGTACGTGGCACCAACATTCTTTAGACCAAAAGATATCACCTTGTAAAAATATATCCCATTTAGAGTTTAGAAGGTGGTGCATTCTTCATCTTTTGGAGACATTCTGATTTGATTATATCCTGAAGACCTATTTCATAAATGATATAACTTCATGCCTAGTTGTAGTGTCAACCATGAGCTCAATGATCGGTAGCGGGAAGTCATCTTTTAGACATTCCTTGTTTATGTCTTACAAATAAACAGAGACACATATTTGACCGCTCTTCTTCTTGACAGGTACAATGTTCGAGATCCATGATGGGTTCTTCCCCTCTTGGATAAATCCGGCTTTGATTGAGCTTATTGACCTCTGCTTCAATTTGTGTTGCCAACTTAGGGAAAAATACTCATTGTGATTGATTTATAGGGAATACTCTACTATTGATCCCTAAATGATTAATAGCTACCCTATGACTAAAGCCTAGCATTTCTTTGTATGACCAAGTGAAGACATCTTTGTACGCGACCAATGCTTGAAGTATTCCCTCTCTTCTTGAGGTGTAAGAAGTGCACTAATGAAGTTTGGGCATGGATCTTCTAGAGTGACCAAATTTAGCTCCATTGAGTTCATCTATGGTAGATTGTGTGCGTTCTTCTGGTTGAGAGGGAGCCTTTTCAACATCATTATCCATATCATTGAGGCATGGACTGTCTTCACTGTTATGTGATAGGATGTTTGCACAATGTTTGAATTTTCCCTTTGACTTCTTTCGAATGCTGCGATGACTTATTGTAGCTCTTCTTTTATTTCTCTATGAGTCTTGCTAGTGAAAATTATGGGACATTTTTCACCTTCAATGAACCCTCTGTGGTGACTGATAATACAACCTTCCTCTTCATACATGATGGAAAAGAACGATGCATATCCTTGTCATTAACTACTTCATAAAAACCTGGCTTCTCGTGCTCCAACAACCTCTTTTCTAATAATGACTTCCTTGTGGTCCCCAAGTGATGTAAGAAAGAGTTTTTTGAGGTGGTGACATCTCCTTCCATCTGATCAAATGCTTCACTTTCATCCGTGCAGCCCAGTCTTTTAATTATGAAGACATGATTGTCAATCTTCTATGCGTTCAAACACTAAAGTCCATCATTGTGCTTTCTTGTCCTCAGCTTCCTTTGTCTTTTCAATCGAGATTTAATGTGATGAAGCCATTTCCTTACCTTTCCCTAATGAAGTTCTAAGAGGTCTACCAAGTGAATCCTAATCCACTCTTAAGAGTAGCGACATAATATCCTTGATTTCTCAACCTCATTCGGGACTCTGTAAGCCCATGTATCTTTTCACCAGTGACTTCATCTCTGGACTCTCCTAGACTCGCTAGATTGGAGAAGTCATAACCTGATTTTCCAAGTAGTGGGAAGGCCTTTTGATCGAAGTTCTCTTTTATTTTATCAACTTGGATATAGCCTTTAGCAGAATCCATAGTGATAGACAGAAATTGTGCAACTCGGACAACCATGTTCTTCTTTAAATCTTGGAATGCTTTATGGATCATTTCTTTCCTTAAATGATGAACTTTCCCAGTGCATGCCTCTAGCAAGGGTTGTTCATCTCTTCGACTCTCATGTGGAATACATTGAAAAAACTCAATGTTCTTTATCCATAATTGTTTACATGTCTCCTTTGGATGATGAAAGCTTAATGGAGATTTTTTTGTCCTCTCTTTAGACATCTTAACAGAAGCCCATTGAACTACATTTTCTTCTTTTGAATCTCCATCAGTTGGGTTGGCTGGTGTTGGTTTCTCTTTGTCTAATTTAAAAGAATCCAAGTGGAATTTTGACTATGCAAAGTACAACTCTGTCTTAGTGAAAGGATTGATATGCACGTCAATTTTGACTACTTCACCATCTTTCATATACTTCATGTATTAATGCAAAGTAGATGGCACCGCTTCATTTTTATAAATCCAAGGGTGTCCAAGAAGCAAGTTGTATGATGTTTTGGAATCTAAAACATAAATCAAAGTGTTCGATTTCATGTTGCCAATGGAAAATCCTACACAAATCTTTCCCATAGCTAGTTGTCCTCCTTGATTAAAACTTTGGATTGTTATGTTACTTTTGGACAGTTCATTAATAGATATTCTCAGCCTTTTGAGCACCATCTTTGGCGTAATGTTGACTACTGAACCATCATCGATTAGTATGCAATTGAGATGTTATTCCCAAATAGATCCTATGACCAACAAAATCCTGTTATGCAACTTAGACCCTAACAACAAGTCATCATCTATGAAGAAAATTACGACAAAACACAATGCAATTTCTCCATTAGCATGATGTCTTGTGCTATTGCTGGACCATGCTCGTCTTTGCTTTCCTTTATTTCCTCTATGCTGAAAATTACACGGGTCGCATTAATTTGACTATCTTGAAGGAAATTCTTTGGAAAGAATTCATGCTATGTAATAGGCCTTCGGATCTTTTGTGACAGGGAACCATCAATCTTCTTGCTAGTACCAAATTTAACACTTTTTGATGGTTGTAGTTGATATACATTACTCCTAATTACTCTTGGCTTAGGAAATCATATATTTTGAACTGCTTGATGCCTTCATTTCTTATGGGAAACCAAGGTCCAATCTCCATCCTCATTATCTTTGGAGTTGTTTATCTGTAATGAATATTCAAGAGTTTTCCTTAAAAAATTGACCTCAATCAGCTTGAAACTCTCAAATTACAAGAAGATGGTGCTTAGCATAGTCCATGCCATTAGGCACTTCTTTTGCTCGGGTACATCACTAGCAGGATTTTCTTTCATTATTTCATCCATGTCTATAATGACTTTTCCTTTACTCACTAGTGTCATGATTTTCTCGTTCATGATGAAGAATTTTCCTATCGAATGGCCAATGATGCAATGAAACTTGCAATATTTGGTATCACTAACTTTATTGATTTTCTCGGGCCTCTTTAATTTAGGAAGATCAATGACTTTCTTGGCTAGCAATTCATCCAAGATCATAGGTACATCTAAATCTAAAAATAGGTAAACCCTTGCTTCTAACTCTTTCAAAGTTGGACGATGTTTTTTCTCCCTTGGATATTGACTGGGGGCTTCATCTTCTTTCACCTTTTGCTTTGTTGTGACCTTCATAGAAGTTTCTTTCACCATCATAGATTCTTTAGTGTTGATCTTTGAGGTTGTACTTTTCTTGAACTCCTTCTTTTCTTTTGTAAGATCAGAAAAAAGAGACTTATTTCTATGAATTGCGATGCTCAACTCCATGTGAATGTGCTCGTGTAGCAAGTTCTTCAAATATTCGCGGTTTGATTCCTTGTAGTATATATAGAAGGGTCCAATTCCTCGAATGCACATTTTCACAACAGATATTTCAAAAAAGTGGTCTTTCTAGTCCCAACTTAATGATCTCCAAGGATTGATGTAATCCATCACAAGCTCGTCCTTCCTTTGCTTAGTTCTAGTTAACTCTATCATGATCACAATTCGTCGAATACTATAAAATTGATTGAAGAATTCCTTTTCAAGTTGCTCCCAACTTCAAAGGACTCGTGTTCTAAGTTGATATACAAGTTGAACGCATTATCTTTCAATGAATGAACAAACTATTTTACCAAAAGATCACCATGTGTTCCAGAATTGTTACAAGTTTCCACAAAGTGGGCAATGTGTTGTTGTAGCTTTGGTGGTTGATAGTTTATTCGCATGGGTAGACAATTAACCTGTCTAGTATATGTCTTGGTGTAATACAGCAAACTCTGTGGTGCTCCACCATATTGAGCCCTGATGGTGTTTGTTATCATTTCTTGAAACTATTGGACAAATAATGC
Source organism: Datura stramonium (assembly GCA_018107945.1). NCBI lineage: Eukaryota > Viridiplantae > Streptophyta > Magnoliopsida > Solanales > Solanaceae > Datura > Datura stramonium. The sequence continues at coordinate 80,672 of JACEIK010002768.1, read as the reverse complement.
TGCAACCGAAATAGATAGTATCTCCTTTTGAAATTTAGACTTAGCAAGTGATTCCTCAATGTCCTTGTTTTGTGGAGCGAAGCCAGGTGGACAAATGGGGATCTGACTAGACTCTCCAGGTTTGAAGACCTCCAATTTATTCATAAGGTGACCGATCTAAAGGTTCTTATCGTCAACAAACTTCTTCAAGGCTTCAATGGCTTGCTCTATAATTTCAAACTTCTCGTCTATGTTAGTTGAGTCAGCTATCAAGGCATTGAACTTTGTTAAAATTGGAGAATCTGTTGAATCCTTAGGTTCACCAAAATTGGAGCCAGTTTGAGAAAGTTAGCAAACAAACATGGATGTAAGGTTGCCCCCTGGGGTTGCAGTTACGACCTTCATATGAGAGTTATTGTTTTTCACCATCTCCAAAGAGGTGAAGTATTCAGATCCATCCAAGCCACATATTCTTGAAATTTTTCGAGTAATGGGGCCAGTATGACTGAGATCAGTACATGCAACTGCAGTAGAGTCCTTGCATGAAATATCATTGATTTTATGAAAGCCATTGTAGTAGTTGACTTTGTAGTTTTCTGATTTACAAGAGGAAGAGATGAAGAGCAGAATTGGTCCCACCGGGCATGCCAAAATTTATTCATAATAAATTTTTAAGGTGCAAGAAAATTAACTGCAACTAATAATAAATAAAAAAAGTAATTTTTATTGATGAATCTTGTGATTATAATTTTATTACTCTCTTGATTCTTTTCTCCTAAACTTCTCCATAATTTGAGGGCCTTCAGTAGTATATTTCTCGAATTAATGGATAATTCAGACATCCTAAAAATGTATTTCAATTGCTAGGAATGTTGGGAAGTGTTTCGTTTCTTTGAAAAAATCTCCGGAAAGAACTCCGTTGATCACTCCTTGGAAGAACTTAGTAGTCAATGCCGATGTTGTCCCAATACTTGTCGAATGTCCTTAGAATGTTATGTTCCTCCCCTATTTTTAGTTGTAAGAGGTAGGTAAGGTTGCTTGTGATTGGCCAAAATGTAGCATTTTTATACTAGGTTGCTTTTGACTGGTTCTTGAATTTAATTGGGATGCCACATTATTTGGACACATGGCTTCATCGTGTTGGTCTTGAATTTGAAGGGGATGCCAAGTCACTCTAACACGTGACATGAATTTGGGCTTCAAGGTGTAATGTATGTTGTACTTGAATTTAATAAAATGGACTCAATTATTTGTGAAGCCCAAATTAATTATTCAACCCAAATGAATATGAATTAAATCTAAATTTTGTATGAATTTAACCCAATAAAATTTATATGTCTATAATGATCTGACTCAAAATTTTGACTAGAAACTCTTCAAATGAGCTTAAAATTTAATATAAGATTTACATAGTGTATTAACAAGATTGTTGAACACCCATATCCAATTACAATACTTTTCAGATTTCAACAATAATGATGGGTTTCAAGGTTCTACAAAATTCAGTGAATTTTCTATGATGTTTTAGTGATTCAAGATGGTGATAGTGTTAACGTGATGGTACTACTACATGGTGGAGGAAGAAGGTGAATATGTTTTCCCTTGGCTAATTTTTTAATTAAAAAATTTTCAAATTGGGCTAAAACATGCACATTAATAGTACGTAAGTTAGGATTTTTCTTACCATATGTTTCATTGGCTAGCCATAGAGTGCCAAATTATATAAGGAAATACTGGTACACAAAATGAAACAAAGTGAATAGAGTGCTTATCAACCCATCTAGTAGCCAAATACATTACACTTGAGACTTGAGAGATTTAATAATTTAGAAGAAAAAATCATAATGTTATTTATGCCTACTACTCATGCCGAGTTAAGCACACAGCTAACATAAGTGATAATCTGCTTGGTGGATGTGTCTCAACATATGTAGTACTCCATCTGTTTCAATTTATTTGACAATTTTTGATAGACATGGAGTCTAAAAAGTAAATAGGGATCTGAAAAATTCGTGGTCGTAAATATATTTTAATATTTGTGAGGTCATAAAATTTTTTGAAACTTATGATCTTATGTTACAATCTAAATCAGTCACTTATGCCATGATAGGGCACCTAATGAGTTATTATCCCCACTAGACGATCTCTTTATACTATCATGCTTGTAATGGTAAATAAATAGATATATCTCTATACTATCATGCTTTCAAAAGAAGAAATATACTAAATCAGTCTGGTATTGATACACCTCATAAGTTTCCATTAATTAGTGAACGAGTGTGTGCGCTTGTGATAGTAACGGGAACACAACATTTGCGGGAAAAGGCTCGAAGAAGGGAGCTCACGAGCACATCATCGAGTGAGCAAGAGGTAAAAGTAGAGGTAAGGCGCAAGGAGAGCCGCGTTGTGCCCCTACCCCGGTGCCTTGAGCGGCGCGTCGCGCCTCTGTATTGGCGCTATGAGCGGGGCACCGTGCCCTCCTGCCACTGCCTCATATATATTTATGTTAAGTGTGTAAATGAGTTTCATTTTTAAAATTTCCTAAGATAAGAACCTCGGCCCTTCGAAGCTTCCTCTTTATTTTTCAGCCGTTTTTTACCGATTTACACTGTTAAACTCCATCCAAATGCAAATTCGTCTTGGATAACGAGTTCCAGACCTATGAGGAACATCCCTGCGGAGTTATTTCTTGAAAGTTCACCCAGAGTACTAGAACCCCGCTGAGTAAAAGTTTTAGAAATCACTTCTAATTGAGTCTTAAGTGGCTACAAGTGATAGGTAAGTATTTCTACCTTCTAAAATCTCGGGAATTTGTGAGTTCTCGGCCTAATTGAATGAAGTTTGGTTATAGTTAATATTATTGAAAGATATCATTATTTTTCAATTCCTACTATTGAAATGGCCTTATTCTCTCAGCATAGAGGCTGAAGTTAAGTGGAATTATTGGCTACAGGTTGGAACTATTTTGGGTGAAAGAGAATCAGCATTCAAGGTATGTTAAGGCTTATCTCTTTGGCAAGTTTCTCTTGTCGTATTATTGATATGACCTACACTTTTTAAGTAAGTTGTAAGTACGTATGTTGTGATTAGCTGTTGTAAGACGAATTAAGATTGCATTGTAGTATCCCTCGTTGAGAAAGGGAATATTAAGTATGACTAACGCGAGGAGTGTTGTATAGATTTCCCTGCTCACCTTTCTACTGTTTACAGAGTTTCTGATGTCCTACTACCATGCCAGGGCCCTAAAAAATTGTGGTTAGCCATTGGGCCTAATTTGGTATGTTGGACAGCATAAGGCGTAGTTGGGTGATATAAGTTTCCATTTGATGCCTATATAGACAGTAAAGCTTTCCCGCAGGCCATTGGCATACCTTGTCGCCTCCAGAGCCAGAATCTTGATAGGGTGGTCTTACCTTCGAGTCAATGGAACCAGGGTTGCCTAATGAACTGAGCGATAGCTTGCCATATGATTGGCTATTGTCAGTAACCGTTAGCCTCAGCTGACTCATTGCTTGTCGTACAGGTCACTCAGGAAACCACCCCAACTGTTAGAAATCTGATAGACTAAGTAACGGCCTAAGGGGGAAACATTGTCATGGATTAGACGTGGGCCGACACCCCAGACTACTCTTATAGATGCCCAGGTACATGTTGCCGCGAAAGGCTAGGTCAAGATATACCTGCCTAAGAGGCTATGAACCATCTAGAGAGGCCATCTGAAAGTTGGATAGATCAAGTTCGTGTCTAAGGGACTAGAATTTTAGTATCACAATATTATCGCTGGACAAAAAATTATAGCATGTTGCCTATGGAAAATTAGGGCTGATTACTTAGGAACGTATCTGGTTGGTAGCATCCCTGTAGTTGTCCCAAGCAAAGGGATCATATAGATAGTCACCTACGACCTTGCTGTTTGCTTATGAATTATCATTGTCCTAGTATGCCATTCAGAGTACCTCTTGGGCCACTCCGGACCTTGCTCTATTTTGCCTAGGCCGTCAGAGTTTGCAAAGGCTGCCAGGACCCCCCAGTCAGGTGTAGGCACCTGGGGTGTTCCTGTTGGCAGCCATATAGACCGTTTCAGGGCTGAGTAGTGGTTGCGTTAGGCCTAAGGGAATAGGTATGCCTTTTTAGGGCTAGATTGAGACTAAAAGGTAGAACTTTGGTCGGGATCGACCCCACCTAGTATAGCTTTCCATTGACCAACTTCAGGGTTGCTAACTGTGTCATCGCCTATGGGGCTATAGATCGCTTAGAGGAGTTATGTGATGTCGTTCAGAGGAGCTAAGTGATGTCTGAAAGGACTACATTCAGGCCTATAAGTCCATATTTAAGTCCATCCACGTATGGACCTCTTTTTATGCCATATTGGCATTACTGACCCTTCGTCGAGCCTTGTGTGCCCACAGTGCAGTTGTAGGAGCCCAGCGGGCTTAGTTGAAGACCCAGAGGCCAGGTTGGTTGGCTATAGTCATCTGTAGAATCATAACGACCTTGTTAGGGGTATATAGATTGAATTGTACTTGCTAGGGCTTATGGGGGCCCCCGATAGGTTATTTTTGTGTTGCTTTCACCTTCCAAGCTTATGGGGGCTAGGTTAGGTTCTTGTTTATATACTTTCTTGCTAGTTTCAGGTTATGAATATATAATCGTATAGCTTACACTCTTATTTGTATAGTTGTCTACTAGATACAGGCTATGGTTATATAAGCATACAGGTTAAATGTCTGCTCCTTTTCGCTAATTACTTTTAGTTCTTTATCAACTTCTATTTAGTTATTATTATTGCCTTACATGCTCGGTACATATTGTGCTGACGCCCACATATGGGGCGCTGCATACATGCCTGTAGGTTTAGATAGACAGGTTTAAGGACCTCTTTAGCAGCTATTCACAGTCAGCAGATTGCTTGTCCTTTATCATATAGATTTTGGGTAGGCCGGTACCCTATCCCGACCAAAATGTTCACTCTTAGAGGCTTGCAGACTATAGTCTTCAGTTAGTTATGCGTGATGGCCATGTGGGGCCTATATATGTTCAGTTCTGTGTGTTGGCTATGTGGGGCCTATTATAGCTTTCAGTTAGCAGCCTGATCGGCTATAGTTCATATAGGACTACCTATTTTCCTTCGTTATGACTTAGACAACATGGTGGTCTTGTTGGCCCACATAGGATCCTTTTATTGTCATGGTTTCTCGGTTAGCTGTTTCCTTTTACAGGTTTGCTATGTGTCCTTGTTGGTCCGAGGATGTGTTTACAACCAACATATAGCTGGTTGTTTTCTTGATTCTAAGTTGCTGGTAGGCACCAGAGGTGTGTATGCCCAGCTAGGTCAGCCCAGGTCCCAGTGTGGCATTAGGTGCCAGTCATGCTTCCCAAGGTGGGGCATGACAATAATATAAGTGTAGAAATTAAGAAAGTATCTTATATGACAAACAACCCATAATACATGAAAGTAGACTAAGTGGTGGATCTACTAAAATTTGAGGACAAAATTGTGACACCCCAAAACTTTCCTAGATCAAATACAGACTAAGCATGAAAAACCATAAAATTTTGTCTCAGGATGACCCAGACAATGAGTCATTGTCAGTGATGTGTTGTGAGTTTACAACACTTTTGACGCTTAAAACTGAGAAAATAGCATGCAATTAGGTATGTTTATATAGATATAAGGCACTTTTACTTTGTTTTCAGGGAAAATAAGTGTTGGAACAAAGATAGGCAAAAGAAGCCTCAAAAGGCAGAAAATCAACCAAAGTACCAGCCTCAGTACGAGCCATACATTAATTGTACGGGCCATATTGAGAACCGTGATGAAAGCCAAAAGGATGAATTGGGAAGAAGGCAACCTACAACTCTTAGTACGAGCCATACCACAATGTTATGAGCCATAACTATAGTCGTGGAAATATTCAGAAGAAATTGCACAAAAGCAGACTCCTGGTACGGATGGAATCATGAACCGTGGTATCAATGTATGAATCGTACCAGAAGCCGTGGTGAACTTCAGAGAATTTCACTACTTGGCAGAAGTTCAGACACTATAAACAGTATGAGTTGTTGTAAGAAGGTACGAGCTGTACCACAACACTCGTGAATAATTCCAAAATATGTCAAAGTTCTCAGAGCCAAACTATGGAAGAAATGTACGACTCGTACGAAGTAGGTACGAGTCATACTAGGACATCAACACTTAGCTAAATCTGTAGCAGCCAATAACTTACGGACAACAGGTTCGGCCCGTACAATCCTGCTACGGGTCATAGGACAAATCGTGGCACAGGCGGCACCAGATATGGGAAACTCCTCGTTAGCTTACGAAAAGGTTTCTAATATCTTTATAAATATCCTTTATGTTTTATTTTAGTTAGAGGAGGACATAACTAAGTTGTGAGACCTGTGAATAGTTACTTTTGTGAATTTTTATCAAGTTTTGAGGAGCAATTCTTGGGATCAAATTCTTGATTTTTCATATTATTCTTGAGGTTGTTCTTGAATATTCAAATATGATTTTCTTCCAATCGTTGTTGTAAGTATTTAAATTATGTGTTTATCTATGAATGTAAATTACAATCTTACAACCATGAGAGGATAAAACCTCCACAACTAGGGGTTGTGGGAACCATGGAGGATTAACAAACTAGGGTTGCACAAAAGTTATTCAAAATCAATGCAAGAAGCTTGTATTGTATTCTCTTCATGTTTAAACATTTCTTAACGGTGTACAACATTATGACTTGCCTGATTTTTTACTTGCTTGAACCTAGAGAGGTAGAGATTAGGAAATGAGAATTACAATAAAGCCTTGATCTTTAAAATCATTGTATTAACTTGAGGTATGTTTGTAGGAGAGTCAAATATTGAACATATTAATAATGGTTAGTCTGAAACCGCTCATGAGACCTGACCCAGTGATTGAGTATAGTCGTCCAATAGGGACGAACCAGTCATTTGGATGAACTTTAGTAATCAGTTCTACAAGTAAGCATTGGGATTGATCACGTGTGTATACCCGAAGTAGTTATGAACCCATGGGGAACACTTACCCTAGTTGTTTTCAAATCTTGATTTAAATCACAATTTTAGTCTTTGCTTTAACATTGTTTTCTTGAAACCCCCATATTGGAGATAAGTCACCAACAAGTTCACTTACCAGCATTAGTCTAGATCTTCCATATTCCCTGTGGGTTCGACCCCAACCTCTTAGTTGGGTTCTTTATTGACAAGTCTACTTCATACTTCATTAGAAGGTGTGAGTTTTAGCATTATCAATAAGTGGCGCCGTTGTCAAGGAATATGGCTAAGACTAGATTAATTACTTCCATTTGCCTTTTGGTTGTTATTTCCCCGTTTACATTTTCGTTTTTTTTCTTTTGTGATTTTGTCAGGTTGACATCAAGGGAACGACCTCTTTGCAAACACCTAGATTGAATACAAGAAGCTGCCAGTGCCTGTGGAAGAGATGATGACTATTGACACCTTAACAACCGTCTTGATGAATTATGAGGGAGATGGGGTACCAGAGTACACAGAGATGGTGAATGCCTTAAATGGAATGGGGTCATATAACTTCAGCCCAAAGAAGTTAGACCTTAATTTGATGAACCGTTCAACACCGCTAGCAAAGCCATCAATAGACGTACAACCAGTCCTCAAATTGAGGCACTGCCTCCCCATCTCAAGTATGCATATCTAGGCGAAGACAACACGTTGCCAGTGATAATTGCAGCAGATTTGACGGACTGACAAGTGGAAGCTTTGGTCGTAGTGTTAAAAAGGCACAAAAAGTCAATTGGTTGGACCATAGCTGATATCATCGGGATCCCTCTAGGCATATTGTCGCGACCCGAGAGTACATCCGGATCGTAGACACGGGACAAAGAGCCCCGAAGACCCCAAGTCAACCCATGGCGTGAGTGTATATCTAATTCATTCACATAAGGCGGAAAACTTAACTTAATAGTCACGAACTAACTGAAAATCGTAACATGAGATATAAGAAACAACAATACAAGATCCAAATATAAACGGCTAAATACTACACATAGGTCTGAAAGCCTCTAATCATAATAGACGGGTTGAAGGGACAAGACCCCAACTAACCCCAACATTCTGTAAACAAAAGAAAAACATGGTTCGAACATGAATCACTCGAATTATGAGGACTCACCACTGAAGCTGAGAGCAGAACTGAGAGCAAGCTAGGGACGATGTTGAACCTGCGAACCGGATCCTAAAACAATGTGGGTCAGTACTTGGAAGGTACTGAGTATGAAAGGTATGCAAAATAATGCTTTAAAACATAAAAGTTATAGGAGTGGAGACATTATGATCATAATATTGAAATCGTAAGTATATCGTAAGGCTCAATACTTCCAAATTAATCGTAAACCTTTCATAGTCATAACATGTGAGTAAAAAAATTCATAAAATATAACTTGAGCCAAAAGAAAATAATCATGCATACATTAAAACCATGAGGAACAATGAGAGATTTCTATAACCGACATACCCTATATGAGCACATATAGAGCCCGACCTGTAAACCTAATTGAGAGGCTGTCTATACCTTGCCAAGGGTATGAACCATGAATGGCGTCATATTACTCGTGAAGGCCCCGTAGGGTGTAGGGGATAGTCACTAAAGAGGTCCCAGCATAACCTTCGGTGGCACGTAGTTTTGAGATTCGGGGTGTAACCTAGGCCTCGAACCTACTCGGTGTTAAGTACTAATACCAAAACATGCAACGTGCTCATATAAATTCATACATGACATGCATGACTAGTTAAATCGTAAGAATCATATCATACTTGAGAATTTGTAATACTAGCCATAGAATTGGGCTCGTGAATCGGCCAAAAGTCATAGTTCATAAATCACAAACGACATGTGGGCATTGCCCATACTTTCAATCATACTTGAAATGCTTAAATTTATAGGAAACATGTTCGTAATAACATGAGTAATTGAAAACATGCTTAAATTCAAGAGTTCATATCATGTTTGAGAAATCACCATAACCATGAATTTCACTAAAAAAAAACCCATGATTTGGGCACATGTTCTTTTAGGGATTAAATCATCAAATATTAAATAAAATAAGTGAAAACAACCCAATAATTCAAACCCATGATTTTAGACATACTACAACATGCTCATATCGATTTTTGCGGAAACATGCATTTGGGTTATGACCCATCAAAAGTTGGTAACTTAAACATAAAGTTAGGGAGAAATTGGGAATGGGTAGGGACTAAACTACCCATTCAAAACTCCACATACCTGGAATTACGTGATTCTTAACTCCCTTGAAAAACCCTAGGTGAAAACTTGAAGAATTGAAGAAGAACACTTGAATCTCCTCCTACTCCCTTCTCTAGTTTTTGCAAATGCCAAATGAGACTTAGTATGAGTTTTTCCTCCTTAAAAGACCCCATCCCTACCTCAAAACGACATGGTTTAGGGTCCAAAATGTAGAAAAGTAAAAATTGCCCTTAATGAAATTTCCCTGAAAAACAGGTCTGGCCCCGACCACGACTCGTACCACGAGTCGTACCACGAAGTCACGACTCGTGGTCACCTCACCACTTTTCAATCTTCTGAATCTGGCCACGAATCGCATTCCACGACTCGTAGTATCATCCTACGGGTCGTGCTGTCAGTTGTGGTACTATTCACCCATACCAAATACGACTTAACCACAACTCCTCATCACGATTCATTGCTACATCCTACGAGTCGTACCATGACTCGTGATGGCTCGCTCTGGCACCATTGAGAAATTCACCATGACTCCTAACCACGAGTTGAACCCACATGCCATGACTCGTAGGACTACTCATGGTAAGACCTCAAGCTCCTGAACTCATCATGACTCGAGTCACGAGTCATAGGTCCTCACCATGATTCGTACCTCGAGTCATACTGGTGCAAAATTTAGGTTTTCTGCAGTTTTCAACTTCAACTCCCGAGTCTATTCTTAGGCCCCTTCCAGGGTATTACACATATGCACTCACAAGATACAACTCGAGCCAAACTACACTCCAAGTATAGAATATTAGAGACGCTTGAACCCCCCAATTCAAGAAGTAGTAAAAAAAAGAGATCATCAAGTGGTTGGACGCTGATGTAATCTACCCCATCGCAGATAGCAAGTGGGTGAGTCCGATACATTGTGTGCCAAAGAAAGGATGGATCACAGTGGTACCCAATGAGATGAATGAACTGATACCAACATGACCAATCATAGGATGGCGTGTATGCATGGATTACAGGAAACTCAACCACTATACCCAAAAGGACCACTTTCCAATGCCATTCATGGATCAGATGCTTGAAAAATTGGCAGGTAGTGGTTGGTAGTGTTTCTTGATGGCTACTCAGGATATAATCAGATCACTATCACCCCGGATGATCAAGAAAAGACTACCTTCACCAGTTCGTATGTAACGTTTGCTTTCAGAAGAATGCCATTTGGATTGTGTAATGCACCTGCCACATTCCAGCGCTGCATGATGTCTATATTCTCAGATATGGTGGAAGATACCATCAAAGTATTCATGGAAGACTTCTCAATTGTGGGAGACTCATTCGAATATTGCCTTAAGCACTAGGACAATGTGTTGAATAGATGCGAAGAAACTAATCTGGTCCTAAATTGGGAAAAACATCATTTATGGTCAAAGAAGGAATAGTGCTGGGTCACAAAATCTTGGGAAAAGGGATTGAGGTGGACAAGGAAAAAATTGAAGTTATAGCAGGTTTGCCACCTCCTATTTCCATAAAAGGGGTCAGAAGCTTTCTAGGGATACAGGATTCTATAGGCGATTTATCAAGGACTTTTCAAAGATTGCACAGCCATTGTGCAAATTGCTTTAGAAGGAGGTAAAGTTAGTGTTTGATTAGGTATGTCTAAGGGCCTTTGAATTATTAAAAGAGAAACTCACCACTGCTCCTGTTATCATAGCTCCAAATAGTCTCTTCCATTTGAAGTAATATGTGATGCTAGCGGCGTTGCTCTTGGTGCTATATTGGGATAACAAAGATCAAATATTTTCCATCCTATCTTCTATGCTAGTAAAATACTCAACACAACCCAAAAGAACTAAACGGTCACATAACAGGAGCTACTAAGCATTGTTTTTGCATTTGAAAAGTTTCGAGCATACTTTCTTGGAATCGAGGTGATTGTCCATACAGACCATGCCGCTTTGAGGTACCTAATGTCTAAAAAGGATGCTAAACCCATATTAATTAGATGGGTGTTGTTTCTTCAAGAATTCGAGTTTAAGATCAAAGATCGGAAAGGGACTGAAAATCAGGTAGCCGATCACTTATCCAGGCTAGAGTCTGAAGCTAGGGAAGGAGTGGAGATATATATTGATGATGCATTCCAGGACGAGCAGGTACTAGCTTCATCTCAGGATTTGATTCCCTGGTTTGCCGACTTTGTAAATTATTTGGTTAGCGACATGATCCAAGCAGACCTAACTCCACAGCAGAATAAAAAGTTCTTATTTGATGCCCGAAGATACTATTGAGATGAACCATACTTATTTCGCATTTGTGCAGATGGGATCACTCGTAGTTGTGTGCCAGAAGAGAAATGTTGAGAGTTCTGGAGGCTTGTCATTCATCCTCAGTGGGGGGTCATCATAGTGGTATTAGAACTGCACATAAAATATTGCAGTGTGTGTATTACTAGCTCTCATTCACCGGGATGCTTATGATTATGCCAAGGCATGTGATCAGTGTCAAAGGAGGGTGTCATTACCCGTTAGGATGAGTTTCCATAGCCCCTACTCTAAAAGTTGAATTGTTTGATGTATGGGGGATATACTTTATGGGCCCATTTGTTAGTTCATATGGGATGAAATACATATTGGTGGCGGTGGACTATGTCTCCAAATGGGTTGAGGCTATTGCACTATATAATAATAAAGGCAGAAGTGTTACAACATTTCTGCGGAAGCACATCTTCGCTAGATTTGGAATTCCTAGAGAAATCATCAGTGATGGGGGATCACACTTTTGTAACCGCCTCTTCAGAATCCTGTTGGAAAAATATGGCGTCAATCACAAGGTGGAAACACCTTACCATCTTTAGTCAAGTGGATAAGTGGAAGTTTCAAATAGGGAGATAAAGACCATTCTTGCCAAAACAGTGAATACTAGTCGGATAGATTGGTCTAGGAAGCTCGATGATGCGCTGTGGGCTTATCGAACAGCTTATAAGACCCCCATTGGTTCATCTCCATACCAACTTTTCTATGGAAAATCATGTCATTTACCTATCGAATTAGAGCAGAAGGCACTATAGGCTCTAAAAAAGATAAATTTAAACTGGAATGAAGCAGCCAAGCTGAGATTTGACCTACTCAATGACCGTCAGTCAGGGTCTATATTGACCATATTACAGTTATAGCTCAACTTCTATCAACACTCAATATTAGTTGGTCATTTCATATTATTTTAATTCAGTTGCTTATTTCCATGCTTTATGTATATCTTACTTACTCGGTACATTTAAAGTACTGATGCATACTTTCTACGTTGTATCATATTATGATATAGGCACAGGTTCTCAGTATCAGCATCGTCAGTAGTTCCCTTCAACGATTTTAGCAGTAGCGTTATTGGCTAGTCCTCATCTTCCGAGGATAAGGGTTTACTTTATTCAGTTCAGTTTCTTTTGAGTTAGACCATAGAGTTAAATGGGCGTTTGTCCCAGCAGCTCATTAGTTCTTTAGATGGCTTTCAGACACAGTGTTGTTCAGTTTGTTTTACAGTTGTTGCATAATTTTAGTGTCTTATCAGACATGTCTCTTTTTGAAAAGTTTATTTGGTTATGTTTACTCTTTTCAAAACAGTATTTCTTGAATAGTTATTTTTACACTGCTTCCGCTGACATTTAAATCAATATACCAGTGCAATGTTAAGCCATGGTTTTGCTTAGGGTCATTTGTGATCTCCAAGCACTGTGTTTTGTCTAAGGTGCATACTCGGGTAGTGACAAACTTGGTATTAGAGCACTAGGTTTAGATTATCCTAGGATGTTTGAAAGACGTGTCAAGTAGAGTCCTTTTCATGAGTGTTATACCCTGGAAGCCCTAAGATCATACCGGGGAGTTGAAATGGAGAAACAAAATTTTCTACACCAAGTCACAGAACGAGTTGTCCTGTGACCTGTTAGGTTGACCACGAGTCTTTAAGTGACTCGTGGTAAGGGGTGTTGACTTTCTTGGAAATTTCAAAGTAGGGTGACCACGAGCCGTGGTCCACCCCATGAGCTGTTAGGTCATCCGTGGTCAAGGGTAGTTGAAGGATGAAGGATGAGCTGGCAGTGTACCCCACAAATGGACACCACGAGTCATGGTCAGATGCCACGATTCGTTAGGTGAGTCGTGGTTAGCAGTTGGTTAGGGGTTTGATGTTTTGGGCAGTGGAGGTAACGGAAGGTGACCATGAGTCGTGGTCACTAGTGACTAGCCGTTAGGTCCCTCGTGGGGACCAATTTGAGGAAATTGGCCAGTGTACTTAATGACAAGAGATGACGACTCGTGTCTAGTGGTAACTATTCGTCCAGTTCCTCGTTGGGACTGCCAGTCAGCTTTTCTCTGTGAATTTAGTAAGTGCTTTTTCGTAATTCCTATAATTCTAAGGCCTAAACTATGTCATTTTAAGCTATGAATAGCGAGTTTTAAGAGGGGTAAGTTCATTCTAAGCTATTCCTATTCATGCATGCAATCTTAGAAGTCTAGAGAGGTGATTAAGTTTAATTCCTTCAAGTTTTTCATCAATTCTTCCTTGGGAAATCAGAGGAATTATAGAATCAGATTCTCTCAGGTATATAAGGTTATGAATGGGTGAATTTGTTCACACCCATACCCAATCCCTCTCTAATTCATAAAAATCTATATGTTGATCCTATGGGGTTTTAACCCAATGCATGAATTTTCTTATTTTCTACATGGGTATGATCTAAGTATGTTTCTATTATTGAATTATGATTTATGGGAAAGTTTTACAATGTTTTCAATTACAAATCATGTTTCAAGTTTTATAAATTATAATGCCCATCCATGAGAAATTCATGAAAGTTGAGATTTATGATGTATGTTAATGTATGATGAGATATTTATGATGAAAAACATGTTTTCAAGTTACCCATGTCTATGATTATATTTCCAAGTGAATAAAATATTGTCATGAATGTTTAAGTATTGAGCAAGCCCATATGTACAAGTATGATTTATGATTTCAAGTTAATTCGCTTGCCACATGGTTTTGGAGTCAAGACTCCAAATTATTTTAAGCTTGTGGTATGGTTTGAGCCAAGGCTCCTCGTGTATGATTTCAGATTTTATATGTACATGATTATTCAACTTTGTCACTAGACAATGGTCAGTTTCATGGAAAAACGATGGAGAGCTTATGAATGTTTTTGGAAGTAATGTCTAGCACCAAGTAGGCTAAGGGTCATTCAAACCTATACCTCAGAATTACGTGCTAACGTAGGTATGATCAGATTATTTGGGACCTCCTTTGTGAGCTTTCCCCTTCCCCAAGGGGCCTTCAGCTTAATATCGATATTATGGTAGCGTCTTTAGCCCTGCAAGGCTTTTAGACGGCTCTGCCCACTTGAGGGTGATAGTTGGGACCACGTAAGCTCTATCATGGTAATGTCGGTTACATGATGAGTCTCCCATTGTTACTCATGATTTCAGTTATGCATGTTTATCATTCAT
>JACEIK010002768.1:7488-22573 GCA_018107945.1 Datura stramonium | reverse complement strand
GATTCTCTTAGGTATGTAAGGTTATGAATGGGTGAATTTGTTCACACCCATTCCCAATCCCTCTCTAATTCATGAAAATCTATATGTTGATCCTATGGGGTTTTAACCTAATGCATGAATATCCTAAGTTTCTACATAGGTATATACACTATGTTGTATTATTTTATGATACAGGCTTCAATCTTCAGACTTAGCTCCGTCACTAGTCAGGTTTGGGAGTTAGCATCCAGCTTTAGTGGTGAATCCTCATCTCCCGAGGGCCATTCTTTATCAGTTATCTTTGTATTTTTAGTTTCAGACTTAGAGAGTTAATTGGGGTAACTCATCAGAATTAGAGGCTTTTCAAACATAGTGTATAATCATCTTCAGATTTGTGTATGTATTTTAAATGTTATGTTGTGTTCAAACTTCCCCTATGGTTGTTATGTCGATCTTCCATTTTTATTAATTGAGTTAGATGTATGTTCATTTCATGGATTGACTTGGATTCTCTTCGGGGCTCCTTGTCCCATGTCTCAATCCGAGCCTATGTTCGGGTTGTGAAAATGGGTGTGAAGGGCGCCAAACTTATGATGGGGAGGCTATAAGACATTATTAGAAAATTTTCCCTTTTGTTCATACTCCTTATCATGCATTGAGCTTAATCCCGTAAATGTCCTCCTAACTCGTGCTCTATTCATTTCAGTAAAGTATGCCTCCAAAATGAGGAAATGGAAGGAGGGCTGGCAATGTCAATCGGCTTGCCCCCACCATGTCCAACAGCCCCTCAGGATGATTAAGCGTCCTCTACAGAATTTAGAGCGGCGATTCAGTTGTTGGCTCAGACGGTGACCAATCAAGTGAACCAGCAGGTGGTTCCAATAAATGTGAATGGGTCTGCGGTAGCTGCTAGGGTTCAATATTTCACCCGAATAAACCCTCCATCTTTTCACAAATCTAAGGTGGGAGAGAACCCCCAGGAGTTTGTGAATGAGGTGCGGAAAATCAGCCATATTATGGGTGTTAGTTCTGTAGAGAGTGCTAATCTAGCTGCCTACCAATTGAAAGGGGTTGCTTAGATTTTGTAAAACCAGTGGAAGGAAGGGAGGCCAACAGAAGTAGGATCCATAGAGTGGGATGATTTTTCTACGAAATTTCTCGATAGATTCTTTCCTCGGGAATTGAGGGAGGCTAAGGACGCTAAATTCATGAATTTGAGGCAGGGTAAGAGAATAGTGGAAGAATTTTCATTGGATTTCACTCGGCTGTCGAGGTATGCTCCAGAGATAGTTGTCGAGCTAAGGGTTCGCACGCTCAAATTTTTCAATGGAGTTTTAGTTTTGGTACTTAAGGAGTGCAGAACTATGATGCTCATCAAGGACATCGACCTCTCTAGTCTCATCATTCATGCACAACAGATTGAGGTAGAGAAGTTGAAGGATATTGAGCGGGAGGAAAAAAGGGAGAGAACAGGATAGTTTAAGTATGGATAATAGAGGTCAGGTGGGGGTAGTCGGTCACAATAGCATCAACAATATTAGAGATCTCTAGCACTCACATCAGCCAGTGCCCCTTTTTTCGATCTTGCAAGAATCAAAAGGATGGAGCATCTGGCTCCCAGTCCCAGAGTCACGGTTCCAACAACCGTTTTCCAACTTGTCCTAAATATGGAAAGAACTATCCAAGTAAATGCCACATGGGAAAAATAGGTTGCTTCGGATGTGGGCAGTTGGGTCCCAGGCTAAAGGAGTGTCCATCGAAAAGATAGAGGAAAAATCAACCTACTACTTTAGAAGCCCCAGCAGGTCGTCCAACTAAGCATGGCACTACTTCAGGTATGGATGGCGATCAGTGCCAAAATCATTTTTATTCTTTGTCCTCTCGTCAGGATAAAGAGAGGTCACCTGACATGGTCACGGGTATATTGCATCTTTTCCATCTAAGATGTATATGCCCTACTAGATCCAGGAGCGACACTTTCATTCATGACTCCTTGTGTAGCTGTTTAATTTGAAATCAGTCCAGAAGTCCTCTCAGAACCATTATAAGTCTCTACCCAAGTTGGTGAGTCAGGTAGAGCCAGCCGGTATATAAAAACTACCCAGTCGCAGTTGAGTAAAGTTATTCCAACTGATATAGTAGAGCTAGACATGGTCAATTTTGGCCTCATTCTTGGAATAGATTGGTTACATTCCGGTTATGCCTTAGTTGACTGCAAAACTACAGTCGCCAGATTTTAGTTTCCCAATGAGCCAGTCTTAGAATGGGTGGGTAGTGTTTCAGCACCTAAGGGTCGGTTTATTTCCTACTTTAAGGCAAAGATGATGATTTTGAAAGGGGGCATCTATCACCTAGTTCGGGTCAAAGATTCTAGATTTGAGATTCAGTCAGTTCCAATTGTCAGCAAATTCCCTGATGTGTTTCCTGAAGATCTTTTCGAAGTCCCTCCCGAGTGGGAAATAGACTTCGGCATAGACCTTCTTCCAGACACTCAGCCTATCTCTATTCCTCCTTACAGAATGGCTCCAGCTGAGCTTAAGGAGTTGAAGGAACAACTAAAAGACCTTTTAGATAAGGGCTTCATCAGGCTCAACATCTCTCCATGGGGTGCTCTAGTGTTGTTTATGGGAAAGAAAGATGGTACTCTCAGAATGTGCATTGACTACCGTCAGTTGAACAAAGTTACAGTCAAGAACAAGTATCTCCTACCCAGAATTGATGACTTGTCTTATCAACTTCAGGGAGCTAGTTGTTTTACCAAGGTAGATCTCAGATCGGGATATCATCAGCTTAGGGTCAGGGGAAGTGACATACCAAAAATAGCCTTCAGAACTCGGTATGGTCACTATGAATTTGTGGTTATGTCATTTGGACTAACCAATTCCCGTGCATCTTTTATGGACCTGATGAACATGATATTCAAACCTTACCTAGACATGTTCATCATTGTGTTCATAGACGACATTTTGGTATACTCCAGAAATGAGGAGGATCATGCTAACCATCTGAGGATAGTATTGCAGACTCTCAGAGACCACTAACTATTCGCCAAATTCAGCAAGTGTGAATTTTGGCTGAAGTCTATGGCCTTCCTCAGTCATGTGGTTTCAGGTGAGGGTATTCAGGTAGATCCTCAAAAGATAGCAGTAGTGAAAGACTGGCCAAGACCCACTTCCCTAACAAATATCCGGAGATTCTTGGGTTTAGCTGGTTATTATCGACGGTTTGTAGAGGGGTTTTCTTCTATTGCGTCTCCTATGACTAAATTAACGTAGAAAAAGGTGAAGTTTCAGTGGTCAGATGCATGTGAGAAGAGTTTCCGAGAGTTAAAGACTTGACTCACTACAACTCCGATTTTGACCTTATGAGAAAGGACATATAGGTTCATAATCTATTGTGATACTTCTCGAGTTGGCCTCGATTGCATTCTGATGCAGCGGGGTAATGTGATAGCTTAGGCCTCCAGACAGCTCAAGGTTCATAGAAAGAACTATCCGACTCATGATCTTGAATTGGCAGCGGTGGTGTTTTCCTTGAAGATATGGAGGCATTACCTTTATGGGGTTCACATATATGTTTTGACCGACAACAAGAGCCTTCAGTACGCCTTCAGTTAGAAAGACTTGAACCTTCATCAGAGAAGGTGGTTGGAGTTATTGAAAGATTATGACATGAGTGTGCTATACCACCCGAGCAAGGCAAATGTGGTGGCGGATGCATTAAGCAGGATGTCCATGGGGCCCGTTGCTTATGTTGACGAGGGAAGAAAGGAGCTGGCATAGGATATTCATAGGTTAGCTTGATTGGGAGTTCAGTTAGTTGATTTAGCCAAGGGCGGAGTTGTAATTTAGAGTGCATTAGAATCCTCACTTGTAATAGAGGTTAAGGAAAAGTAGGATGAAGACCTCATACTCCTCAAATTTAAAGAAGCGGTTCTAAGAAAAGAAGTGGAGACTTTCTCCAAAAAGGGAGATGGTGTGCTTCATTACCAGGACAGACTATGTGTTCCAAACATAGATGACTTGAGATAATGAATATTAGTAGAAGCACACAGCTCCAGATTTTCTATCCACACAGGTGCCACTAAGATGTACCGTGACCTACAGGAAATCTACTGGTGGAAAGGCATGAAGAGGGACATCGTAGAATTTGTGGCTAAGTGTATCGAACTGCCAGCAGGTTAGAGTTGTGCATCATAGACCTGGGGTATTACTCAAGATATCAGCATACCCATGTGGAAGTTTGAAGAAGTAAATATGGACTTCATTACAGGTCTACCCCGTACTCATTGGCAGCATGGTTCCACTTGGGTGATAGTAGATCGAATGACTAAGTTAGCATATTTTCTCCCAGCTAAAACTATAGACTTAGTTGAGGATTATGCTAGACTGTAAATCCAAGAGTTGGTCAGACTACATGGAGTTCCCTTTTTCATAATTTAAGATAGAGGTACTCAGTTCACCTCGCAGATCTAGAAGTAATTTCAAAAAGGACTTGGTACTAAGCTCAAGCTCAGCACATCTTTTCACCCTCAGACAGGTGGACAAGCTGAGCGGACTATTCATACCTTAGAAGACATGTTGAGATCTTGTGTGATCAAATTCAAGGGCATTTGGGATGATCACCTACCTCTCATCAAGTTTGCATACAACAATAGTCACCACTCCAGTATTCAAATGGGCCCGTTTGAGGCACTATATGGTAGGAGGTGTAGATCCGCGATAGGGTGATTTGAAGTTGGCGAAGCTACTTTGATAGGGCCAGATTAAGTTGATGAGGCTATGTAGAAAGTGCAACTTATCAGAGAAAGGTTGAAAATAGTTTAGAGCCGATAGAAATCATATGCAGATGTAAGGAAAGAGAACTAGAGTTTGTTGTAGATGATTGGGTTTATTTGAATATTTCACCCATGAAAGGGGTGATGAGGTTTGGAAAGAAAGGAAAACCCAGTTGGATATATGTAGGACCCTACAGGGTTTTGAGGAAAATTGGCAATGTGTCCTATAAGTTAGAATTACCTTTAGAGTTAGCATTTGTGCACTCGGTATTCCACGTGTCACTGTTGAAGAAGTGCATCGGTGATCCAACCTCAGTTGTGCCACAAGACAGTGTGGAGGTGAAAGATAGTCTCTCTTACGAAGAAGTCCCAGTCCAGATCCTAGACCGTCCAGTTCATAAGCTGAGAAACAAGGAGGTCGCTTCAATGAAGGTTTTGTGGAGGAACCAGCTCGTTGAGGGAGCCACATGGGATGCTGAAGCAGACATGATGGCTAAATACCCTCATTTATTCCTTTCCATTTCAGTTTCAACATCAGGTATTAAATTCCTCCTCAATATTCTATTAAGTTCTATACTCATCAGCTTTATTCATTTTTTAAATATGTATCCCAGTTGCATCAACTCAGTTAGTATGTATGTTATAGTTTGGAGTCAGTCACTCCTTCAGAAATCAGTTTATAGTTTCAGTTTGGGAATTACAGCTCTTTTCCCAGTTTTCCAACAGTTTTAGCTTTCATTCCATGACGAATGATCCCAAGGAAGAGATATTGTAACACCCCAAAATTTGTAATAGAACAAACCCACACTAAGTATGAAAAACCAAAAAAATTTGTCTCAAGACGACTTAGACAACAAGTCATTGTCAGCACCAACGAACTGTTGTATGAGTCAGTATTTGCTCTACAAGTTTTCATTCAGGAACTAACGAGACATGAAACAAACTGTTATGAGAAGTAATAAGTCGTTCTGTCGCTCGTTGTTTCTTAGTACAGAAACCTGTCAGACCTTCCCCAAAACCAACGAGTGGGACTAATGACTAGTGGTTCATACTAATGAGTCATTGTTACCACCCGTTGCCTGAACCAGCAATCCTTCAGGTCAAGGCAGTGGTGACAACGGTTAGTTACCACGCTCGTTGGTTCTACCAATGAGTCATTGTGTCATCCGTTAGTGGGAGTTTGAGAATTGTTTGAAAACCTGCCAGTGACTACGAGAGGAGTCAACAACACGTTGGTTCACCTTATAAGCCGTGCTTCCCTCCCAACAAGTCATATTCCATTTCCAGTGAGCTTAGATTTTAAGGCCAAGAACCAAAGACTGGTCCCAACGAGTCGTGGCATCGACCAACAACTTATTGTGTGACTAGTTGATCTCGAGGGGCAATTTTTTATACTTTACCTCAGGGGAATTTTCATAATTTCTAGCTATTTTAATCCCTAAACTACATCATTTTGGGAATGTTTAGGAGATAATTAAAGGGTTTGATTGACTTAATCCCTCTCATTTCTCTCAACTCGCGATTTTCAGAACATAGAAGTTCCAAGAAGACATTGCAGAGTTAAGCTAGGGCTTCCAGTTTCCTTAAGACAGGGTTTTACTATGTGGCAATTCAATAAAGGAATTGATCTTCCCTTGTGTCCCAAAACCCTTCTGTAATTCCTTATCAGTTCTAGCCTGAATATCAGAAATAGGGTTAGTTTTCAGTCAGATTATGAACATTTCTTGTGGACTGTAATTCTTCTGAATTCTTGCAATGTTTTCACTACTTATCAAGACTGTTGTTACTCTCTTCATGAAATATTTTTTTAGCCCTAGTTCTTTGAATACAATAATCTAGATGTTACATAATTATCCAGATACAAATATTGTTTGACTCTGTTAGTTCTTGAATTTGTCCATGTTGTTATCATCATGTGAGTTCGAAACCAGTTTGAATGCTAGTCCACCCTTAGTCTGTATTATCCCTTATCAGTATTTTTTTGTTCAGTAAGTTAGCTGATCAATTTGACAATAGTTAGTTCTTGAGGAGTTCAGTAACACTCCCTATTATTAGTTATCAGATTGTTCTCTAGACGGTTACGACGCTCTCGGATAAGCAGCTCTGGCCAGTCTTACAACACTATCTTTCAGTTATCAAGTCCTACAGACTCTCAGGTTACTTCCAGATAAGTATTCCTAACTTAGTCTAGGGCATCAGTTTTGAGATATCAGTTTAGTAGTCAAGTTAGGACTATCCAGTAGGAGTAGGACTTAGCATCGAGCAGGCCGGGGTTTAGCACGCCTAGGCTCCTAGAACTACGTTGCCGTCGTAGGTTTTAGCCTGAACGGGCCTCAAAATTTTGATCCTGCAGCTCAACCACTATACCCTGGCAAGGTAAAATGGTCCCTCACTAATGAGGTCTATATATCGGACTCCACGTCTAGCTCACGTGGTTATGTATTGGTTATAGACTCTCCCACAGTATCAGTACAGTACCGCTTGTCAATACAGTTTAGTTCAGCTCAATCTCAGTTTAGCTCAGTTCAGTTACTCAGTTTAAGGACATGTTTATAACCATTAGTAAGGGTCTATATTGACCATATTACAGTTATAGCTCAGCTTCTATCAGCACTCAGTATCAGTTGGTCATTTCATGTTATTTCAGTTCAGTTGCTTATTTCCATGTTTTATGTATATCTCACTTACTCAGTACATATAAAGTATTGATGCATACTTTCTATTCTATATCATATTATGGTATAGGCACAGGTTCTCAGTCTCAACATTGTCAGTAGTTCCATTCGACGATTTCAGTAGTAGCATTATTGGTGAGTCCTCATCTTCCGGGGATGAGGGTTTACTTTATTCAGTTAAGTTTCTTTTGAGTTAGACCTTTGAGTTAGCTGGAGGTTTATCCCAGCAGCTCATCAGTTCTTTAGATGGCTTTCATACACAATGTTGTTCAATTTGTTTTGCCATTGTTGCATAATTTTAGTATCTTATCAGACATGTCTCTTTTTGATAAGTTTATTTAGTTATGTTTACTCTTTTCAAAACAGTATTTCTTGAACAGTTATTTTTACACAGCTTTCGCTTACATTTAAATTAGTATACTAGTGTGATGTTAAGCCATTGGTTCTCTCGAGGTCATTTGTGGCTCCAAGCACTATGTCTCGTTCAGGGTGCAGACTCGGGTCGTGACAAAAATACAACACAACTCAAAATCAAAGACAATATTGAAAGAAACATGATAGATAACCAAAAAGGGCCTCTGCAAATGAGTGGTGGCTCACCTCAAGTGGATAGTACTAAATTGGGCTAGATATTACGGGAAAACTATTGGACCACCCTCAATAGGTACTGCACAAAATTTCAAGCGTGACTCGAAAGACCCAAATTCATAGACTGTAATAACTCGAAAAGTACCTTAGATTAAATCCGAGGCTATTGGTAGAAACTAGAAAAATAATGGTGTCAGTACATTCAATAATCCTCAGGATGAGCTATACCAGGGACCAACAGTTCGTTGGTCTAGATGTTGCATTAAGCTTCAGAAAAAATATCAAAACTGCTTAGAACTGATGAGGGGATTGTATGACCCCTTATTTGATTGTACCGGTTGTTATTTCTGGTAGTTGGAGCTAGTTTAAAAGAGGATTCGAAGAAGAGTGAGAACCCATGAAAGGGATCCACGATCCTTTGTATGGATCAACGGCCTGTCTATTTGATCGTTGGTTCTACCAGTTACAAAATATATCTCAGCAATTCAGGGGTATATTGGTAAAACCTTATATTTTTAACTCCTAAGTGGCATCATTTTAGGCTTCCTCGAGGTTTGATTAAAGGGTTAAAGTAAGTCTAAACCCTCACTCTCTTCAAAGCATCGTAGTTGGGAAATCAAGCACTCAGGCAATCTAGGCTTCATCATCTCCATCTTTCCAATTCTCTTGGGTCTTCAAGACAAGTTAAAAGGAATCATCTAACCAAGGTATGTAGGATTATGAATGGGGAATTCCTTCCACCCTCATGACCTTTTCATGTTTAATCTCATGGTCTCTACTCCTCATGTTCAAATTGGAAAAATTATGGGATTAGACCCAAATATGGAGAAATTCTTATGATCCTTGATGAATTAAATTCTCTTATATTTCTATTAATGATTTATGACTATGAATACATGTTTTCTACTAGAATCTCTCATGAATCTATGATTTTCAAGTTATGATGATTTTACTCAAGTATGCATGATTTTACGAATCTCAAGCTTATGTATCATGGCCGACTCAGCGACATTGTTTTCATGGCTAGTTCACATATGTCAAGTATGATTGTGATTCTAATATTTTCTAACCAGCCCATGTAAAATCAAGTATGTTTCATGATTATGACTATGAGAAATATGCATGTTTTTGGAGTAGTATCTAGCACCGTGTAGGCTGGGGTTTAGCGCACCCAGGTCTCAAACTACATGCCACCATATATTTATATATTCATGTTTGGGGCCTCGCCAGAGAGTGTTTCTCCCATCCCGACGGGGCTCACAAGTTATATCACGTATTCGTCATTCTTTGTCATGGTAAGGCTTAGGATGACTCAGTCCACTTCAGCGAGATAGTTGAGGCATCATGTGCTCATTCATGATGGAGTCAGTCATGATGATGTATCCTATTATTCCTCATGTTTTAAGTTATTCATGTTCAGGATTTATGATATCATGTTTTATACCATATTTGGCAATTCATTAGTTTTGTGAGTTTTCACTTGGGATTTCAAGCATGGTAAACTACATGATTTTTCTCTCAAAATTTTGGGTCATTATGCTTCAGCTTATGATGAATAACTCATATTTATGACTACTATATGATCATGATTTTAGCAGGTTATCCCTATTCTCATGTCTCACTTTATCCTATACCATGATCTTATTTTACGATTTTACTATCATGTTTTACTTACTCTATATACTCAGTACATTCTAAGTACTAACCGCAAACTCTGTGCTATATCATCTCATAATATAGATTCAGGTGATTAGTCTCAGCCTCGACGTTAGCTCCGCTCCCGCATCAGTACAATTTAGCCCCACTTTGGGTGAGTCCTCATCTTTCGAGGACACTTATCAGCTTTATGTTTTATGTCTATGTCTTTCAGTTTTCAGACTTAGTCAAGCTAGTTGGGGGTTTTGTCCCATCAGCTCATCTTACGACGAGAGGCTTTTTAAACAACTATGTATTAGATGATTGAACGTGTTGACATGTTGTCCCCGCTTATTCTTTATGATATTTAGACTTCCACTTATGTTATGTTCATCGTTTATTTTTTCTTAGTTATGCTCTTAATCATGATATGTATGTGCCATGAGTTATCTTGATGTTATTCGTAGTTCTATTTTACGTTTCAATTCGAGATCCACGCTCGGATCGTGACATAGACCTTTTCTCTTAGCTTACCCCTGAATAAATATTTTAAAATATTAAAGTGCTCATCTAGCAATAAAGGCACAATAGGCATAGAAAGCAATATATCAGTAGGCAATTAACATACAAATTATGAACATAATCACACATGATGATCTTGATGTTGCTAAAGCTACTGATAATTGTTATAAAGAATTGGTGATGCATTGAGTCTGCTCATCCACGTGTCATACCCATCTTCGAATTATTGGTGTCTATCTGATCCATTTGGTGTGGTGCATTGACCATCCATCTTACTCAGTATTGACCCAATTATATAGAGTTATTACCTAAAAATAGACATATCATTCTTAAATTGTGTGTGATGCTGAATATGTGATAAAATATGCAAAAGAACTAAAGATATCACAAATGTATCAAGAGTCTGCTAAAAGTATCAAGTAATATAGATACTCATTCTAGGAGTCAGTTAATGTTGATTACTTCATAAATTACTAATCTATATTATTCTCTCTCCACACATGAATAGATAGTTTAAATACATACAAGCAACACAATTCATTCTCTCAAAGAAAAAACATGTAATGTAAGAATTAATGTCACACTTGCCTTAAATACGACAAACCCCACTTCACTTGAATTGCCTAAAGCATCTCAAATGAACTTCAATGGCCTCAATCTCTTCAAATGCATGAATAAAGGGTCCAAACTAGCCTAGAAAAAATAATTCCATAATTATAAAACACTCTTAAATCAAAAATAACCTTGGGGTCAATAGATTTGTTACGACTAATGTTTTTTGATGATTAACAAATACATGTACTTTATGACGGGATCATGCTAAGAACCAAATCCTTACTGCTCGTGCCTAATGTGGTTGATCACACCCAAAATTGGCCCAAAAAAGAATAAGCAATTATTGCAAATATAATCTTTCTTTTATTTGTATTTCTGTCAATCCCATTGAGAACTATCACATATTACTTTCATATCACCGAGAATATCAATTTAATCAACTCCTCAAGATTTATTATATTTGGATTTTTGTATTGAATAACAGTAATGAATAGAGAAAATAATAATATTAAATTACATGATTGATGAATTTCTTTTAAGAGTAAAAGACTTAGGATGATGACTTCACCAATATCGGGACATTGTTGTGTTAACTATAATCTAGACAAACTAATCTCTATGGATCATGAGTCTTTTCATACCACAAATATCTCTCTATCAAATGTAGTAATTTTCTTGTGTTATTCTCTCAAATGAACCCTAGCAATCAAATTAATTTATTTAATTAGATCATGTCAAAGCTTTGTTATCTCTAAACACCACTTTTAAATCTTTGTCATTAATTTATTAATGCTTAGAAGCGATTTTGCTCAACTAAAACCTAATCTCACATTCTCTCTCGAGAAAAATAAGATAGCGGCTCCATTTCAATTGACTACAAATAATGCATAGTTGAACAAATACAGAATAAACAAATGACTCAATTATACTTAAATAAAATCACGAGTTCATCCAACAAGTAGTTCCATCAACATCCTAGAAATAGAATTTAGTTACTCATACTAGTGTTAAAAAGCATAGCATAGATGTTCATAATGAACAATTAAGAAAAATACAAGAGATTGAAACTCTAGGCTGAATTCCGGTGCTCCTGCCCCTTTTGTTGTTTTTGCCTCTCAAAAGTTAGTGTGTCCCTAGGTAAATGAATTATTGGACTACTTTATACCATGTACAAAAACCCTCCTGGACTAAAACATCCTTAAATGAGTTAAAACCCAAAGTCCATAAAATTAATGGAAAAACACGATCCTGGTAGTGCGGACACATCGCGCTCAACCAATATTCAGGGATCCCCTTTTTGTTTTATCTTTCTTTGTTCCAAGTTTGGAGCGGTGTGGTATGCGTAGTGTGGTCGTGACTTGTACGCTTTGCGTTGTGAAATCTCTGTGTTCTTCCTTTTCTTTACATGTCCGATTGGTCCTTGAATCTCAACTTATTTTGGATCATTTTGCTTGGGCTTCTACTCAAACTTTAAAGCTCAAAAATAGGAATTTTAGCTCCAAATGTTCGCATTAGCTCATACATCATTTATGCACAATGAAACACATGTAATAAGCATGAAATAATTATAATTATAATAAATGACAACAAAAGAACATGAAGACGAAGTGTCGGTTATATATTTACACTTTATGCCGAATATCAACACCCCCAACTTGAATTGTTGATCTTCCTTGAGCATATAACCACTCAACAATCCCTCTCCAAGGGTGCCACCAAAAAATCTGTACCGGTTTGGATAGATCTACTCGGGCTAATTTAAATATGGCCATTTGAACAGATTCTCATTCATGCCATGCTTCAAGAATCAAATATCAATTTTATATTTATCAACAACCTCTTCAAAATATCCTAACCTGAAAAACTGACTCAAAATTTATAAACATTGGCAAAAACTCATGTACAACCTTAAGCAAGAGATTGGATACTTTACCTATTTTTTATAAATTATGTGTCTTCACTAATACGAGAGTTGCCTCAACATTTTCTCAAAAGAGCATAATCAACACATATCTAGGCATATAGATCACACCACTCTTATTCTCATAAATAATTTTGCATGCAACATGTGTGATGACCAATAGGTTCGCTTTTAGTGCAAATACTCTACTAATAGAACATTGAATTCAAGATGAAGTAGGACTTAAAGGATTATAGAGTAGGCTAAGGGATGAATAGAAATTACTTAGAAGAGTAGTGGCTATCCTCTCTAAGCACTTCAATACATCACAATTTCTTAAACTCTTTTGGTGCATTCTTTAAGTTACTCATTCTTCACTTTTTCTTTTTATCCCCGCTTTTCCTTATTTTTCCCATCTCTTTAAGCACATTATCATAGGTCATTGGAAAGGAGCTATTTTTTTAATAATATATTTTAAATTCTTTTTCTTTTTCACTCCCTTCTAACAACATCTTTTACAACACTTGCACCCTTAGTCTTTTTTCCAAAATACTCATCCTCAACTATCCCCTGTTATTTTTTTCTCAAATTTCAAACTTCTTTCAAGCGCTTATTTATAACAATATAATTTAGAAGTTATGGACTCAAAGTTAAGGTTAATAAGAATGAAAGGATTTAGCTTAAGATGTGGCTACCGAAAGAATAGGCTAAAGGCTCAACAAGGGTGACTAGGGATATCATATGTGGGTAGATAAAGAGAAGGCTAAAGTGTGGCTAATCAAGAAATGTCTATATTATCTCCTAGATTCAACATTCTTCATTTTTCTTTGTAAACACGCCAGACAAATTCTAGACATCAACATAAGAGCATAGAATATCAACAAAGCTCACACAAACATAGAACATGTTAGATTATAGATGGATCTATTTCAACTTTCAACAGGAAAACAACAAGAAGAAGTCAAGGCAAGCATTATATCACATCTTGAGTCTACACCCTGGATGTGGCCGGCATTCAGACCACCTAGTGATCCAAGTGAACCTTTACCCAAGCTGACTGCTAGTTGAGAATACAATAAAGTTGTAACACCCCAAAACTTTCCTAGACCAAATTCAGACATTGCATGAAAAATCATAGAAAAATCAGAAAATTTTCTATCTCAGACGACCCCCACAACGGACCATTGGTGGAACCAATGGACCGTTGTAACTGGTCATGGGTTACAACAGGATTCCTCCTGGGGGGGACAACGAGTCATAGGATGAACCATTGAAATTAACAACGGGTCGTCCTGTCGTCCATTGAATCCTTAGTTCAGAGGTTTACCGGACCCTTTCCTGAGACAACAAGAGGGAACAACGGTCCGTGGTAGCCTCCAACGAGTCGTTTTTACCACCCATCGTCTGCTTCCAGGCCCTATCAATGTAGACCACGAGTCTATACAATGACAAGTTGGTCCTACCAACGAGTCATTATGTTGACCATTGTTTCAAGGCCTTGTTTTCCCACCAGTACCAACGGAAGGTATCAGCCACCCATTGTTCCTTCCAATGGATCATTTTACCCTACAGTGGAACAGTTTCAGTGAACCTAGTTTCTTAATCCAAAAACCACGACCAGATTCAATGGGCCATCATTTCTACCAACGACCCATTTTGAGGCCTGTTGGTTCCTGTTGGCTAGATTTCAATTTTAGTTCCCAAGGTTACTTTTGTAATTTTTCACCTTTTTAATCCCTAAACCATGTCATTTTGGGTTCATATAGGGGGAAGTAAAAGGGTTAGAATGGCTTTTTTATTCATTCCTCTCAATTTCCCCCAAGGATAGTGCGTAGAAACTCTAATAGAAAGCGTAAAGCAGGAGTAAGGGTTTGATTTTATTCTGAGTTCTTCGCAGGGATTTTCACCAGGGTTTCTTCTAAAGATATGTGGGAATTAAAAATGTATATTGTTCTCCCCTTGCGTCCCCTAAAACTCTCTCTCTGTTCACTATCAGTTCTAGCCTTGAGTTTACGAATTTGAAGATATTGTCATTGTTCTTTGACTAACTCATGTGGAATCCTATACTATGTAAATTGTAGATATTTTCCACCCGTTTGTAACTAAAATGATGTTTTTCCCATAAATTCAGTATATTTAGCCCTAGCTTTCAAAAGTCAGAAATTAGAATCCTGTTTCATCTTTGAATTCTTGAGAATTGTTTGCATCTCTTAGAGTTAGGGGCTCCTATAATAATTGTATGTGTTAGAAACTTAGTTACATGTATGATAGTTAGATTCAGTCAGAAAGTCTATATACTCTGTATTGCCCAAAATTGTCGATCTAGCCTCACTTAGATTTTAGTAAACCTCCGGGTTAACTTGAATAATGTCAGCTGATTAGTTTGTGTATATAATTTCTCGAGGTTCCAGTAGTACCTCCTAGATATCAGAATTATAATTCAGTTATTTGGTC
>JACEIK010002767.1:148414-172235 GCA_018107945.1 Datura stramonium | reverse complement strand
TCATCAAAACCTACAAAACAAAGGCTAATCATGTTGGTTAGCACATATCTTCACATTTATATAAAATCACATGAAAATGTATAAACTAACTTAGACAACACGACTAATTTAAGTTGTAAAGCGTATCACGGGCATGATATTTTTGCCCGTGATCACAAATCAATCATCTTCAACATTGATTCCAGTTATGAAAATGGGTCACCTAATGACTCGTTGTGCCTGGGCACGAGTCATTGGGCCCCTCGTTGTCTAACTCCTTCAAAATTCCAGTGCACCTTATGGTTGGTTCCAGTGATCTGCCAATGAGTCATTTAGTCAACTAACAACTCGATATGTCTGTCGTCATCTCCACTAGTCACTTTGTTAATAATTCTTCTCCAATCCTCATGACTGACTTCATGACTCGTTACTAGATGTAATGAGTCATCCCCTCAACTCGTCAGGTACACTATCTCTGCATCTTTAAAATTCATCTTTTTCCCACGACTTCAGCAATGAGTCGTGCTTCTCGCCAATGAATCGTGAAGTGCCTGGCAGTCACCCTTTGCCCTGTTCACTTTCGAACCTATTTTCCCACAACATTTAACATAAAACACATCATACCTATATAAACATACCAGGAATGTGCATAGTTTCATGGTTTTAAGCATCGAAAGTGCTGTAAAATCATGTCACATCAGAAATGAAGAATGTTTATGATAGATTAACCAAGATCTTCTCCCGAATGGATGTAATGGAGGGAGCAGTGACATCTCTTCAGGTTGATATGCGGGAATGACGGGAACGAGCGCCACTTGCAGACCCATATTTGAATACTCTTGATGCAGTAATGGCTGCCCCATCCACAGCTCGGGGCCCTATCGATGATCTATTCGAGGGATTGGATAGGGAGGAGGAGCGACGTGTGGCCAACTTTGATGATGAGGAGGCGGATGATGAGGATGAGGAGTAGCAATTTCAGGGAGTTCCTACTACCCTTTCTATTTTTCATGCATACATTGGAGACAATGTATTGTTCTAGTTGGGGGTGGGTCGAGCACTCTTTTTCTCTCTTGTAGTTGTTATTGACTTGTTGCACCCTTGTAGGGCTTGTTTCTTATATTTGTGTTTCCCTTGTTAGGCGGAATTTTTGATGTTGTGGATGATTGGTAGTTTTTAATTTTTGTGGTGGAATGCCCTTGTCAGGTATGTGATGAAGGAAAAATGAATGAAAAAGACTATTTTTAAATTGTTAGTGTCACTAATTGGGTCAGTGTTAAATTGCAAAATGTTGTTGACCTATGTTTTGATTATCTCCTTTTGTTTATATTAGTTAGTGAATAAATTCCAAGGTTTTTTTATACCATAGTTCTTTCTCAAGGAGCGATTTTCTTTTCTTTTCTTTTCGTTTATTGTTGACCAGGTGACATTTTCCAATAATGGATTGAGAGGCGACTTTTTTAAGAGAAAATGCCGAGTTTAAGTTCTTTTGAGTCAATGGTTGTAATGGCTTCCGAGAGGTACCACCAGAAAATTTTATTAAATGGCATGGTTGTTGAAAAAAAAACAATTTTTGAGGGGGCATTTGAATTTGAGAAGTTGAGTACACTTTTGTCGTAAGTTATATATTCTTTATTTGGCTTCTTGATTCTCGTGTTATCTTGTTTTATGACTCTTGATGTGGTGATGAAAATGGTGTGAACCCCTTGGAGGGTGATGCTTTGTGGGAAAGGTTTTAGTTTAATTCTCTTGTATGAATGATTGTCTAGAACTTTCTCAAGTGTGACTCAAGGCGAAATCCTAGATGTAGCTACATTTGGAAGATTATTTTAGGCTTTCTTTTGGATAGATACTTTACCCATATGACTTCCTTGAGCATGAACCCTTGCTAGCCAATGTTGAGCCTTTAAGCCTTTTCCTCGGAAACCACATTACAAGTCTATTATCTTTTTGTAATCCCTCTTTGGCACCCATCCTCCCTAGTGCTAATTGTGAGATGAGATGCAAAAATGATGCTTTAAGTCCCAAAAGTGTGGGAATAGAAAAGGGAAAGATGAGGCAAAAGCCTAAGTTTGGGGGTTACAAGAAGGAAAATGGGAAAAATAATGTGAACTTCAATGCGAGGTAGCACCACATTATGAAAAGAATGAATGAATTACTTGAGTGAAAAGAACTGAATTTTAAAAAGGTGCTGCCTCTTATTCAAATAAGATGAAAAGTGGTTACTAAGGAGAGATAAGGAGGGCTTTTATTTCAAAAGTTGAAATGATGTTCAAGGAGAGATAAGGTGAGGATAATCTAAGAGGAAATGGAGCATGCAATAAGATTCACAAAAGGGCATTAGGGAGGTTCTAGTCACTAGAACTTAAAAGTCATCCTATCTTTACCCCAAGCATACATCATGACCTCCAAGTCCTAATTGATTTTGAGTGTAGCAACTTTACATTAGTGACGAGTTACACAAAGGACAAGCCTATGGGTCAAGTTATATGCATGAGAATTTCTTTGTGAAAGTGAGCGTAATTGTTTCATTCTATAATAACTTGAGTGTGAATTATTTGATAATTAATTGGGATTCTCTCTTGTTGTGAGTAGCATCACCTCTTTGGGGAACATGATTGAACATGCCAAAATATATGATTGAGACAAGATTGTAGTGAGCTTGAAGGAAAACTTTGAATGTGAATTTTTAATGACTTAAGATGCCATATAAGCTTGTTGTTATCAACAATGCCCCTTGTTATGAATGAATAAATCAAATATGAATCATGTCAATTGATTGTGGTCATCTCTTGAAGCATTTGCATAAAATGTCGAGTCTCCTCTTTTCATTTATGTTGGTTTTAGCGATCTTTGGGTTGTCTAGGTCGTAGTAGTATCTTGTGCATAATCTCATATGACATGATTATTCCTAAAGTTCAGATGTAAAGAATTGCATTACTTGAGGACAAACTATAGTTCAAGTTTTAAGGTTTGATGAGTTGATAATTTACCAACTCATTAGGCTTTTAAACATGAGCTTTTCTGTATTTTCAAGTCATTTGAGAGGGCTTTCAAGGAAGGGTGTAGAATTAGATTTTTCAGGTATGTTGGGTCATGAATGAGTGTTTCCCCTTCGCTCTCATTCCCAAATCCTATCTCAAGTTCATGAATTCAAGTGTATGATTCTATGGGGCCTTAACCCAATTTATGAAATTCTCTATGTTTAATTCATGGGTCAATTCCTATCATGTTTCAAATAATGTCTTAAGATTTATGAGCCATTTTTAGGTGCAAATCAATTACAAATCCATGATTTCAAGTTTTATAAGAATTTTTCCCAATCATGCAAGTTTCATGAAAAATCAAGTTTATGATCTATGTTTTCTAATATGATGAGATGTCTAGCATGGAAGAATATTCATTATTTACCCATGTATGAACCCATGATTTGTTAGTATTAAGTATATTTCAAATATATTAAAGTTTGGACAAGCCCACATGATTCAAGTATGTTTTTAGGATTTAGATTAGTTTTATAATATTAGCTTACCACTTGGTTTTGGAGTCGATACTCCCACTTTTAGTTTATGGTATGTTTTGAGCCAAGGATCTCCATATTCAAATTTCAGACTATGCCTGTTATTACATTATCAGCTTCATTGAAAAATGATGGTTTCAGCTTCGTTGAAAATGATGGAGAGCATTTGTATATTTTTGGGAGTAGTGTCTAGCATCGAGTAGGCTAGGGGTTTAGGAAAACCACGAGTCTCAGAAGTACGTGCCAACATAGGATTTTTCAGTTACTTTGGCACCTCCCTTATGAGATTTCCCCTACCCCGAATGGGCCTTCAACTTGATATCGATGTCATTGTAGCGCCCTTAGCCCTGACAAGTCTTTGGACGGCTCTTCCCACTTGAGTGTAATAGTTGGGATCATGTAAGCTCTATTGTGATACTGTAGGTTATATGGCGAGTCTCCCATTGTTCCTCATGATTTCAGTTATGCATGTTCATCAGTTATGATAATATATTTTTCAGCAGGTTTGACCCAATGATCAGCTTATCAGTTTTACTCATGAATATTAGTTTCAGCTTTGGGTCATTCAATTCAGTTATGAGATTTAGTTTATGTCTATTCATGTTTTCATATATAGCATGCAGTCTTTACTCTCCGGATCTTATATTGAAATGATTTATGTTCTGCATGTGTTCAGTTTATACTTACTTATCCTGTTTTACTTACCTTGCATACTCAGTACATTCCAAGTACTGACCATATACTCTATGCTATATCGTTTAATGATATAGGCTCAGACATTCAGATTCAGTCTCGCCGCTAGCCAGTTTCCAGAGTTTAGTCCAGATAGCTGTTGGTGAGTCCTTATCTTTCAAGTAACTTTAGATAGTTGAGTTATTGTCATTTCTGTTTCAGATTTCTAGTGAGCTAGTTGGGGGTGTTGTTCCATTAGCTCATCAGTATATTAGAGGCTTATTAGACATAGTTTGTATATTCAACTTCGGATTCAGTGTTTGAGATTTTCCGTTGTTTAAATGTTCTATTATTTAGACTTCCGCTATTTCATAATATAGATTTTCGTTTTGTGTATGTTGAGCTTTAATTTTCATGTTCATGCCATGGGTCGACTTGGAGCCATTCATGGTTCTAGGTTTGGTGTGTAGATTCGAACCTATATTCGGGTCGTGACAATTAGTTTCTTCACATCTGTTCAACACCTTTCTCAAATGTTTGAGGCCAGATTCAAATGACTCACCCACAATTGAGAAATCATCCATAAATACCTCGATGCTGTCCTCTACCATATCTGAGAAGATTGACATCATACAACACTGGAATGTGGCCGGTGCATTACACAACCCAAAGGAAATTCTTCTAAAAGCAAATGTTCCATACGGGCAAGTGAAGGTGGTTTTCTCTTGGTCTTCTGAGGTTATAGAGATCTGATTTTACTCCAAATATCCATCAAGAAAATAGTACTAGCCTCTACCTGCCAACCTATCAAGCAACTGATCCATGAACGACATTGGAAAATGATCCTTTTGGATTCAGTGATTGAGTTTTCAGTAATCCTTGCATACACGCCAACCCGTGACCGGTCTTGTCAGTATCATCTTTTCTCATTTGGTACTATTGTTATCCCACCTTTCTTTGGCATACACTATACTGGACTCACCCACTTGTTATCCACAATGGGGTAAACTACACCAGTGTCTAGCCACTTGATAATCTCTTTCTTCACCACCTCTTGCATAGGTGGGTTTAGTCGTAACTGATGCTCTATACTTGGTACACAATTTGACTCAAGCTGGATTTTGTGCGTGTATATGCTTGGAGGGATACCAATAATGTCCGCAATGATCCATCCAATTGCCTTTTTATGTTTTTTCAATACCGTAACCAGAGCCTCCACTTGCCAGTCTGCCAGGTCTGATGTAATAATTACTGGCAAGGTGTTGTTTTCTCCCAAAAACATATATTTTAGNGTAATGCCATAAGTTCCAAAACTGGTGGTGCCTCCACTAATGGTTTTGCTGGAGGAGTTGCACGGTTCCTTAAGTCAAGGTCTAGCTTCTTTGGCCTGAAGTTATACAACCCCATTCCCTCTAGAGAATTTACCAACTCCATGTATCCCAGTACTTCATCTCCCTCATAGTTCATCAGGATGGTTGCTAGTGTATCAATGCTCATCATCTCTCTCATGGACATTAACAGCCTTTTATCTTCCATATGGATGATCACACAAGGGATTCTTGAGATGAGGCATCCCTACTATAGCATGAATGAATCACAAACCAAAAAGAAAAATGTAAATGAGGAAATAACAACTAAAAGTTAAACACAACAATTACTTTAATCCTAAGCCGTAATCCTCGGTAACGATGCCACTTTTTGATAACGCTCAAACTCATACTCCTGTAGAAGTATGATGTGAATGTTGTCAATAAAGAACCCAACAAAGGTTGGGGTCGATCCCATAGGGAATATGTCAAGATATAGAATAATTCTAGTATTTAAGCTTTTAAGTGTGTTATCTCAAAAAGGGGGATTTATAAAAGAAATTATATAACAATATTGAGAACTGATTGTTGTTTATCAAGATTATGCAATTAACTAGGGTAAGTGTTCCCCATGGGTTCATAACTATTTCGGGTTTTATACTTGTGATCTATCCCAATGCTTACTTGTAGAACTTCATAACTAGGGTTCATCCAAATGATTGGTTCGTCCCTATTGGATGACTATACTCAATGTTAGGTCTCATGAGAGATTTCACTTCAACTGTTATAAATTTGTCCCAACTTAACTAGCCTGCGACTGTAGCTCAAGTCATATAATGACTCAAATGATCAAGGCTCTGTTGTAATTCTCTTTTCCTAATCTCTACTTCTCTAGGTTCAAGAAAGTAAAAGAATTTGGGCAAGTCCTAATATTGCGCTCCGTTAAGAAACATTAAAGATGAAGAGAATACAATACAAGTGTTTAGCATTGGTTTAGAATCACTTCATACAACCCTAGTTTGTTAATTCACTATGGTTCCCATAACCCAAGTTGTGGAGATTTTAGCCTCTCATGATTGTAAGATAATTATAAGCAGTCATATACAAACACATAATTTAATACTTACAGAGACAATTGAAAGAAAATCCACTTGATTATTGCAAGAATTTATGAAGAATGATTCAAGGGCAATGAGGAAATCAAAGCAAGAAAATCTCCAAGACTTGAATAGAAAGTTAACAAAATTTTTTCCTCAATATATTTCATGTGCTAAAACTTCTTGTAATTGAAAATAACCTAAAAAGTATTTATACAAATATTTAGAACCTTTTCCTAAGTAAACAGGGAAAACTACTGAACTGCTGCCGACTTCACCTACAACCCATAACAAGATTATTACGGGTCATACCTTGACTCGTACGTTAGCTGGCATCTTTTGAATCTGGCTAAGTGTTGGGAACTGGTACGACTTGTACCATGAAACTACGAGTCGTACAATTAGTCGTGGTTTGTTATTGAGAATTCTAGCAATCTTCTGCATTTTCTCACGAATAGCTTGGTACTACTCGTACCTTCGTTATATGACCCGTGACTCCTTCTCGTACGTTGAGACCTGCCAGTCTTCACTTGTTCTGAACTTTTCCATGGTTCCTTGGAATGGGTCTTAGGTAGATCTTACGATTCATGGTTGCTACCCGTACTAGGAGATTGACCTGTGCAAATCTTCTGAAGTTTTCTGCAACTGGTATGGTACAGCTCGTACCAGGATAGTACGACTCGTACCATGCGTCGTGAGTTGCCTTTGCTCAACACTTTTGTCCTGGACTTTTCAACGACTCTCAATATGGCTCATACTAATATGGTACAGCTCGTACTAAGATTCGTACTTAGCCACTTTTCTGAAATTTCTCTATATTTTGCACAATTCAACTCCAACATCTATTTCCCCTGAAAACAAAGTAAAAGTGTCTCATATCCATATAAATACACCTAAGTTCATGCTTATTTCCTCAGTTTTAAGCATTGAAAGTGCTGTAAACTCACAGAACATCACCAGCGTAGGATGATATTCATGTTAACTCTACGGGGTCTCTTCAGTGTACACGCGATGTTATCGTTCCTTTCCTTGACAAGCTTGGGACGGCTCTGCCCACTTGAGTGAGATAGTTGGGGCATCATGTAATCTCTATAATGACGGTTTCAGTTATGATGAGTCCTCCCATTGTTTCTTATGTTTTATGCATGATCATATTTATGATAATTTGGCTCAAGTTATGATTTACAAGATTTCTCTTATGATTACGATTATGACTAGTTTATGAACAGTTTTGAAAACCTTAATTGTAATACCCCGAAAATCCTAAGATCAGACCTCGGAGTTTAAAATAATAAAACAGGATTTCCTGCACTAGGTCATAGGACGAGTCGTCCAGTGACCCGTCAGGAACACCACGAGTCGTTAAGTGACTCGTGGGGAGGGGGTTTGACCATGTTTGGAAATTTCAGGTTTGGGATGACCACGGGTGTGACCATGACTCGTGGTCATCCCCACGACTTGTTAGGTCACCCATGGTCAAAAGTGGTTTGAAGGATGAAGGGAAGCAGGTAGTGTTGGTAACGGGTCATCACCACGAATCTTCGGGTACACCACAAGTCGTGGTGTCCCTCGTGGTGACCCTCAAAAGAAATTTGGCTATGCAAGTAAGGAATGCAGAAAAAAAGTCATCCCTCAGACCACGAGTCATCCAGTCCCTCATGGGGACTGGCAGTGTGTTTTTCAATGCGAATTTATTAAGGGTTTTCTCATAATTTTTAAGTTCCTAAGGCCTATACTACATCGTTTTAAGCTCAGAATAGAATGTTTTAAGAAGGGTTAAGTCATTCTAAGCCTATCCTAATTCACAAATGCAAGCTTATAGGTTTGAGAGGTTATGAAGCCTAGTTCTTCAAAGTTCTTCCTCAATTCTCATTGGGCAATCAAGGAAATTGTGAAAATCAGATCTCTTCAGGTATGTAAGGATATGAATGGGTGCAATAGTCCAGACCCATGCCCAATTCTCTCTCAATTCATGAAATTCTATTGATGAATGTATGGGGTTTTTACCCAATGTGTGAATTCTCTAAGTTTCAATCATGGGTATGATCTAAGCATATTTTGAATGTTGAATTATGATTAATGGGCAGATTTTACAATGTATTCAATTATAAATTATGTTTTCCAGTTTTCTAAATTATGATTCCCATCCATGAAAGTCCATGAAAGTATGGACTTCCTTACAAGGTTGCCTCATACTCGTCGACAGTATGACTCCATTTGGGTGGTTTTGGACAAGACTAAAATAGCTCATTTCTTACCGGTCAAAACTACCAATTCAACTGAGGATTATGCTAAATTATACATTCAGGAGTTAGTTTAGTTGCTTGGAGTGCTATTGTCCATCATATCAGATAGGGGTACTTAGTTTACCTCTCAATTTTGGAGATCGTTCCAAAGGGGACTCGGTACTTAGGTCAAGCTTAGCACAACATTTCACCTGCAGACAGATAGTCAGGCCGAGCGAACCATTCAGTCTCTTGAGGACATGTTGAGAGCGTGTGTGATTGACTACAAGGGTAGTTGGGATTATCATTTGCCTCTCATTGAGTTTGCATATAACAACAATTACCATTACAACATTCAGATGGATCTGTTTGAGGCTCTCTATGGGCGGAGATGTAGATCTCCTATTGGTTGGTTTGAAGTCAGTGATGCTGCGGTGATAGATCCAGATTCAGTCCATGAGGCTATAGAGAAATTTTAGCTTATAAAGGACAGGTTGAAAATATCTCAGAGTTGCCAAAAGTCCTATGCGGATGTAAGGATGAGGGATCTTGAGTTTGAAGTTGATGATTGGGTGTTTTTGAAGGTATCCCCTATGAAAGGAATGATGAGATTTGGGAAGAAAGGGAAACTCAGTCCCCGTTATGTTGGCCCGTACCGATTGTGAAATGGGTTGGCAAGGTAGCATATGAGTTGGAGCTGCCCTGAGAATTAGCTTCAGTCCATCCAGTTTTCCATGTATCGCTTTTAAAGAAGTATTTTAGTGATGTATCTCTGGTTGTTCCGGTGGACAGTGTAGGTGTGAAGGAAAACCTTAGTTATGAGGAGATTCAGGTGGAAATACTAGATCATCAGGTTCGAAATCTAAGAAATAAAGAAGTAGCTTTAGTCAAGGTTTTATGGAGGAATCAACATATTGAGGGAGCTACATGGGAAGCCAAAGCAGATATGATGGCAAAATACCCGCATCTATTCCCTTCCGGCTCAGTTTCAGCTTGAGGTATTAGTTTTCTCTCTAATACACTATTCAGTTTCATGTTCAGCTCATGTACCCCAGTTTCTTTCATGATAACGAATCTATGTGTGATTCAGGAATCAGTTCAATCATGTAGTTCAATTCAGAGTCAGTCACTTCATCAATTTTCAACATTTATGTCCAGTATTTGAGTGTGATGATTGCATTTCTCTGCTTTTCAGTATGTTTTCCCACATTCGAGGACGAATGTTCCCAAGGGGGAGATATTGTAATACCCTGAAACCCTATGATCAGACCCAGGAGTTTAAAATGGAGAAAACAAGATTTTATACACCAGGTCACAGGATAAGTCATCCAGTGACTCGTCAGGAACACTATGAGTCGTTAAGTGACTCATGGGGAGGGGGTCTGTCCATGCTTGGAAATTTCAGATTTGGGGTGGCCACAGGTGTGACCACGACTAGTTAGGTCACCCGTGGTCAAAGGTGGTTTGAAGGATGAAGGGAAGAAGGCAATGTTGGTAACGGGTCATCACCACGAATCGTCAGGTACACCACTAGTCGTGGTGTCCCTCATGGTGACTCTCAGAAGAAATTTGGCACTATAATTAATGACAGGCAGACGGCGAGTCATCCCCTAAACCACGAGTCGTCCAGTCCCTCGTGGGGACTAGCAGTGTGTTTTTTCTGTGAATTTATTAAGGGATTTTATGTAATTCCTAAGTTCCTAAGGCCTATACTACGTCTTTTTAAGCTTAGAATATAGTGTTTTAAGAAGGGTTAAATCATTCTAAGCCTATCCTAATTCATGCATGCAAGTTTAGAGGTTTGAGAGGTGATCAAGCCTAGTTCTTCAAAGTTCTTCCTCAATTCTCATTGGGCAATCAAGGAAGTTGTGAAAATCAGATCTCTTTAGGTATGTAAGGCTATGAATGGGTGCAATAGTCCACACGCATGCCTAATTCTCTCTCAATTCATGAAATTCTATTGATGAATCTATGGGGTTTTTACCCAATGTGTGAATTCTCTAAGTTTCAATCATGGGTATGATCTAAGCATGTTTTGAATGTTGAATTATGATAATGGGCAGATTTTACAATGTTTTCAATTATAAATTATGTTTTTAAGTTTTCTTAATTATGATGCCTATCCATGAAAGTCCATGAAAGTCCATGAAAGTTGAGATCTATGAAGTATGTTACAAGCATGATGAGATGTTTATGAAGAAAGTATGATTTCGAATTACCCAATTCTATGTCCATGTTTTCAAAGTGAATCAAGTTGATTTCAAGCATGTTAAGTATTGGGCAAGCCCATATGATCAAGTATGTTTTACGATTTCATGTAATTAGCTTACCACATGATTTTGAAGTCTAAACTCCTAATTATGTTCAGCTTGTGGTATGATTTGAGCCAAGGCTCCTCATGTTATGATTCATATTTATGCATGTATGTTATGAGTTAGCTTCGTTGAAAAATGATGGAGAGCATATGGATATTTTTAGGAGTACTATCTAGCACCGAGTAGGCTAAGGGTCAATCAACCCTATGCCTCAGAACTACGCGCCAACGCATGTATGTACAGGTTATTTGGGACCTCCCTTATGAGCTTCCCCTGCCCCCAAGGGGCCTTCAACTTGATATCGATATCATAGTAGCGTCCTTAGCCTTGGCAAATTTTTCGACGGCTCTGCCCACTTGAGTGTGATAGCTGGTACAATGTAAGCTCTATCGTGGTAATGTCAATTATATGACGAGTCTCCCATTGTTCATCATGATTTCAGTTATGCATGTTCATCAGTCATGATATTATGTTTTCAGCAGATTTGACCCAATGTTCAGTTTTACTTATGATTATCAGTTTTCAGCTTTGGGTCATTCGTATCAGTTATGATATTCAGTTATGTTCAGATCATGATTTCAAAATATAGCATGCAAGCCCTACTCTCAAAATCTTATCTTGATTATGTTTTATAATATGCATGATTTACGATTTTTCTTACGTAGCGGGTTTACTTACCTTGCATACTCGATACATTCCACGCACTGACCGCATACTCTATGCTTTATCGTTTCATGATACATGATCTGATATCCAGGATCAGTCCCGTTGCTAGTCAGATTTTTGGAGTTAGCTTTTCCCTGTCCCAGTTGGTGAGTATTTATCTTTTGAGGGCCCTTCTTATCAATTATATTTCATATTTTTAGTTTTCAGACTATAGTGAGTTAGTTTGGGTCAATATTAGAGGCTTTTCAAACAATGTATGTAGTTAGCTCTATATTTATGTATGTATTCCAATGTTATGTTATGTTCATACTTTCATTATGTTAATTATGTTTATCTTTCATTTTATTTCAATGAGTTAGACGTTATGTTCATGCTGTGGGTCGACTTGGAGCCTCTTGGGGTATCTTGTCCCATGTATCGATCTGGGCCTATGTTCGGGTCTTGACATTAAGCCCTCATGTCTAAATTATGATTTATTATGTCATGATTCAAAAATGTTTTACTCTCATGAACTTTTATGTATTTTAAATATCAGTTTTACTTACCACACATACTTAGTACTTCCAAGTACTAACTGCATACTCTATGTTGTATCATTTATAAATACAGGTCCGAGCAATCAGACTCAGTCTTGCCATTAGTCCAACTCCCATCTCAATACAGCTCAGTCTCTGTTGTTGGTGAGTCCTCGTCTCCCTAGGAA
Organism: Datura stramonium; assembly: GCA_018107945.1. Taxonomy (NCBI): domain Eukaryota; kingdom Viridiplantae; phylum Streptophyta; class Magnoliopsida; order Solanales; family Solanaceae; genus Datura; species Datura stramonium. The sequence continues at coordinate 159,751 of JACEIK010002767.1, read as the reverse complement.
ATTCAACTTAGTTGTTTTTATTATGCTATTTCAGTTTATGACTTTAGAGAGTTAGTTGGGGGTGTTGTCCTATCAACTCATCAGACAGTTTAGAGGCTTATCAGACATGATGTATACTTTCAGCTTTATCCAATATTGACTCCGTTTATGATTATTGATATATGTCAGACTTCCGCTTATAAGTGTTTTGCTTTAATTTACACTTTAATTATGCTCTTTAGTTTCTATGTTCATGTCGTGGGTCGACTTGGAGCCATTCGTGGTTCTACGTCCCTTGTCTCAGTTTGGGATCCCTGCTCGGGTCATGAAAAACTTGGTATCATAAAATTAGATTTTTGAGTGTCCTAGGATATCTTAAAGCCGTGTTAGGTAGAGTCTTTTTCATGGGTGTGAAGCACGCCACACTTATGAAGAAGAGGCTATGAAACATTTTAGGGAACTTTCCCTCTTTCATGATTCCATATTGTTCTATGAGTTCAATGCTGTCTCTATCCTTCTAACTCTAGCTTTACGCATTTTCAGAATCATGCCTCCTCACCGAGTTAATAGTAGAAGAAATGGCCATGGTAATGGAAACGGAGATGGGTATCAGCAAAGCTCCACCAGCTCCAGCGGATCCCCTATCCGAGCAGGTTACTCAAGCCGAGTTTAGGGCAGCCTTTCAGATGCTGGCATAGTCCATGACCGCTCAGATCAACCAACAGACGGTATCTCATGTTCCCCAAAATGGGAATGCAACGGCGACTAGAGTGCGAGACTTTCTCAGGATGAACCCACCTGAGTTTCTGAAGTCAAAAGTGGATGAGGACCCGCATGAGTTTATTGAGGAGGTGTAGAAGATCACCCAGATTATGGGGGTGACTGGACAAGAGAGTGCAGACTTAGCCTCCTATCAGTTGAAGGGGGTTTCTTACATATGGTACCGCTAGTGGAAGGATGGTAGGGCAGTGGAAGTCATTCTCATGAGCTGGGAGGAGTTCGTGACTGCCTTCTTTGAAAGGTTCTTCCATAGAAAGTTGAGAGAGGCGAAGGCGGTGGAGTTCTTTAACTTGAAGCAGAACCATAGGACCGTCCAACAGTATACCTTGGAGTTTACCTGGTTGTCTAAGTATGCGACAGAGATGGTTGTGAATCAGAGAGCTCATATGAATAGATTTATGAATGGGGTAGTAGATTCGCTGGTCAAAGAGTACAGGACAGCTATGCTGAATAGTGACCTAGACTTCTCGTGGTTGGTCATATACGCTCAACAGATAAAGGCAGATCAGACAAAGGAGAGGGAGAGAGAGGCCAAGAGGGCCAGGACAGGCAGCTTTGAGTTCTCCCAGTAGAGGTCTAGTCGGGGACATCGCCCCCAATCCCACCATAAGGTATCAGCCCCAGCGCCATCATTAGCCAGTATTCCATCCACACCTCGGGGTGATTAGAGGAGCAGGGCGTCAGGTTTTAGGGGATAAAGGAGCACGCCGGTAGAGTGAACTTTCCCAGTCTATGGTAAATATGGTAAAAACCATATAGGAGAGTGCCTAGTGGAATCACATGTTTGCTTCGGGTTTGAGAAGCTCGGGCACATACGTAGGGAGTGTTCTTTGGTTGACAGTCGAGGTCGTGCTCCTGCCACCAGTTCAGCATCAGCTCCAGCAGCACGTCCTTTTCAGTAGGGTGCTTCTACTAGCGCACCTAACAGTCAGTGCCAGAATATATTTTATACCCTATCATCACATCAATAGAAGGGGACTTCACCCGATGTGGTTACTAGTATGTTATGAGTATTCCCTCTTAATGTGTACGCATTTTTAGATCTAAGGGCTACCTTATCTTTTCTGACTCCTTATTTTGCCGTTAGTTTCAGAGTCAGCCCCAAAATTCTGTCAGAACCTTTCTCAGTCTCTATTCCAGTCGGTGACTCAGCTATAGCTCGATGGGTATACAGAAATTTCCCTATCCAAGTCCTTTAGAAAGTCACCTTAGCCGACCTTGTAGAGTTAGAAATGATCGATTTTTATGTCATATTTGGTATTGACCTTCTTCCCAATAAGCAGCCATATCTATTCCTCCTTACAGAATGGCCCCAGCTGAGCTAAAAAAGTTGAAGGAGCAGTTGAAAGATCTCCTACATAAGGGGTTTATCAGTCCTAGTAAGTCCCCATGGGGTGCACTAGTTCTCTTTGTTCGAAAGAAGGATAGGTCCCTTCATATGTGCATTGATTAACGATAGTTAAACAAGGTCACAATCAAGAATAACTGTCCCCTCCCCAGAATTGATTGCTTGTTTAACCAGCTTTAGGGTGCCAAGTGCTTCTCCAAGATAGACCTCAGGTCCGGTTATTATCAACTCAGAGTTAGGGAGATTGACATCCCGAAGACAGCCTTCAAGACTCGATATGGTCACTATGAGTTTGTGGTTATGTCTTTTGGTCTAACAAATGCCCCTGTAGCTTTTATGGACTTGATGAACAGGGTGTTCAAATAGTATTTGGACATGTTTGTGATTGTCTTCATCATAGATGATATTCTCATATACTTTCAGAGCGAGGAGGAGCATGCCACTCACTTGAGGGTTATATTACAGACTCTTAAGGACTGTAAGTTGTTTGCTAAGTTTAGCAAGTGTGAGTTTTGGCTTGACTCTGTGGCATTCTTGGATCACGTGGTGTCTAGTGACGGTGTGAAGGTGGACTCACAAAAGATAGAAGTGGTGAAGAATTGGCCTAAACCAGTCACTCCTATGGATATTAGGAGCTTTTTGGGTTTAGCTGGCTATTACCGGAGGTTTGTAGAGGGCTTTTCTTCCATTGCAGCACCCTTGTTTAAGTTGACTCAGAAAAAGGCCAAGTTTCACTTCATCCGATGCTTGTGAGAAAAGTTTCTAGGAGTTGAAGACTTGACTCACTTCATCCCCAGTTTTGACTTTAGCCGAGGGTACCGATGGATTTGCAGTGTATTGTGATGCGTTGAGGGTCGGCCTTGGGTGTGCACTGATGCAGCGTAGCAAAGTGATTGCATTATTCTTCTAGGAAGCTTAAGACCCATGAGAAGAACTATCCAACTCATGATATCGAGTTGGCAGTTGTGGTATTTACCTTAAAGATTTGGAGGCATTATTTGTATAGGATGCATGTGGATGCTTTCACGGATCACAAGAGCCTACAATATGTGTTCACTTAGAAGGACTTGAACTTGCGACAAAGGAGATCGCTAGAGCTTCTAAAGGATTACAATATGGTGTCCTTTATCATTTAGGCAAGGCCAATGTGGTGGCGGATGCCCTTAGTAGATTGTCTATAGAGAGCATGTCCTACATTGAGGATGGGAGGAAAGAGTTGATGAAGGATATGCATTGGTTTTCACAGTTAGGGGTTCGCCTTGTTGACTCAACAAATGGTGGTGTCATTATTCAGAATGGGTCTGAATCTTCATTGGTTACGGAGATCAAGGCTAGGCAAGATGAAGACCCTATCCTAGTAAAGTTGAAGGAAGCGGTCCAGAATCAGAAGGTGGAGGTCTTCTCCCAAGGGGGATATGATGTGCTTCGATATCAGGATCATTTATATGTTTCAAGTGTTAATGATTAGAGAGAATGGATGTTGCATGAGGCTCATGGTTCTCAATATTCTATTCATCCAGGTACCACCAATATGTACCGTGACCTACGAGAGATCTATTGGCGAAATGGCATGAAGAAGGAGATAGCGGAGTTTGTGGCTAAGTGTCCGAACTATCAACAAGTGAAGGTGGAGCACCAGAGAATTAGGGATATGCTAAAAGACATCAGTATCCCCACTAGGAAGTAGGAAGAGATCAACATGGACTTCATTACAGGGTTTCCTCGTACCCGCCGACAATATGACTCTATTTGGGTGATTATGGACAGGTTGACCAAAGTAGTTCATTTCTTTCCAGTCTAAACTACTGATTCAGCTGAGGACTATGCTAGATTGTACATTCGGGAATTAGTTTAGTTTTATGGAGTTCCATTATCCATCATCTCATATGGAGGTACTCAATTCACCTCCCAGTTTTGGAGGTTGTTTCAGAAGGGCTTGGGTACTCAAGTGAAGCTTAGCATGGATTTTCACCCACAGACATATGGTCAGGCTAAGCAAACCATTCAGAATCTCAAGGATATATATAGAGAGTATTTGATTGATTTCAAGGGTGGTTGGGACGATCACTTTCCTCTCGTCGAGTTTGCCTATAATAATAGTTACCACTCCAGTATTCAAATGGCTCTATTTTAGGATCTCTATGAGCGGAGGTGTAGATCGCCTATTGGTTAGTTCGAGGTAGGTGAAGCTACGTTGATAGGGCCAGATTCAGTTCATGAGGTAATGGAGAAGGTTCAGCTTATTAGAGAAAGGCTAAAAATAACTCAGAGTCGATAAAAATCTTATGCGGAAGTGAGAAGGAGAGAAATCGAGTTTGAGGTTGTTAATTGGGTATTTCTGAAGGTGTCTCCCATGAAGGGAGTTATGGGGTTCGGAAAGAAGGGGGATCTCAGTCCCCGATATGTTGGGCCATATAGGATCTTAAGACATGTTGTCAAGGTGGCCTATGAGTTGGAGCTACCAACGGAGTAAGCTTCGGTGCATCTGGTGTTCCATGTGTCCTTGTTGAAGAAATGCATCGGTGATCCCTTGGTTGTTTCGATAGAGAACATTGGGATGAAGGATAGCCTTTCTTATGATGAGGTACTGATGAAGATCCTTTATTGTCGGGTTCTAAAGTTGAGAAATAAGGAAGTAGCTTTAGTGAAGGTGTTGTGGAGAAAACAACTTGTTAAGGGAGCTACATGGGAAGCCGAAGCAGATATGATGGCTAGATACCCGCATCTTTTCCCTTCCAATCCCATTCCAGCTTGAGGTAAGAATTTCATCCTTAGAGCTCTATTCAGTTTCATGTTAAGTTCGTGTCTCTAAGTTTCTTTCATTTCCTTACATGCACGTATGTTTCTTGAATTTAGTTCAATCATGTATTTTAGTTCGGAGTCAGTCACTCCATCAGTTTTCAGCTGTAGTTGTTCAGTTTTGGGTTTTACAGCTCCTTCCATAGCCGTCCAACAGGTTTAAATCAACATTTGATGATGAATGTTTTCAAGGGGGAGATATTGTAACACCTCGAGCTTTGAAATGACATCTTGAAGGAAAAATAACGAAAGTTGTAGGTTTGGTGCAGAGGTTGACGGAGGAGCTGACGATCCATCGGCCTCTTGACGGCCCATCGTTCTGGCGTCATGGCTCTGGCGGTAGGAATGAAGGTCGTTAGAGTGGTGATGGATCATCATTGGCATCTTCGAATCTTGATGGTGATAATGACCCGTCAGGTAGGCGACGGACCGTCGCGTGTGTCATCAGGGAGAAACCTCGTGTCCCAGTGGGTGATAGTTGGGTTGACAAACCATCTTCATAGTGATGGCCCGTCACACCCATCGCCGCTTAGGCCAGTAGAGATCCCTTCTTTCGATAAGGNCCCTTCTTTCGATAAGGGTGACGACATGAATGACGGACCATCGGGAGTGTAACGGCCCGTCATGGATACTGTCGGGGTGCCCAGTCATGGAAATTCTACCTGATTCTCAAGAGAAATTTTGTAATCTCCTATGCTTTTAACTCCTATACTACATCATTTTGGGCTTCCTAATTTTGGGAGTTTAACCTAGCCTAAATCATTATGCTCTCATTCCTATTTTGAATTCAAAATTACCTCTTCCAAGGATCATCAAGGGTTCTTCATCAATTTCAGTCTCATCTTCTCAAATTTCTCTTTGGGTGTCAAGCTAAAGCAAGAATTCAGTGAACCAAGGTATGTGGGCTTATCAATGAGGGGTTCTTTCACCCTCATTCCCCTCCTTCAAGCAAATTCATGATCACCCATTCCCCAAGTCCCATTTTCAAAATTCTAGGGATTTTTGTTGGGTTATGAAATTCCTCTATGACTCTCTATGGGTATAGCTGAATCGAAATTAAATTATGATTTCCATGATTGGAGTTTTATAATCCCTACAAGTTCTCATGAAAACTATGGTCTCTTATGTTATAAGTATGATTATGAACTCTTAGGGCTAAAATCCTCTTTATGAGTTTTATGATCCTTTGGTTGAAATTCTCTCAAGCCCTAATTTATGTTTTATGATTTATGATGCATGACTTTATATAAGAACTCTTCATGAATTTATGAATCTTCAATTATGAGGACTTCCGCAATTATGTATGATTTTCATGATTATCAGGATTATGATTATGGTCGACTCATGGGCCCTTATTTCGTAGCTAGTTAACATATTACAAGCATGTTCATGATTATTATGATTTAAACTAGCCCGTGAACTTCATGTATGATTTCATGATATTCATTATGAGCCATGTGCGTATTTTTGGGTAATTTCTAGCATCAAATAGACCCCAGGTTTAGGCAAACCCTGAGTCTCAAAACTACGTGCCAACAAAGGATGATATTCTTGTTAACCCTGTGGAGTCTCTTTAGTGATCACTCCATGTTATCATTCCTTTCCTTGGCAAGCTTGGGACAGCTTTGCCCACTTAAGCGAGATAGTTGGGGCATCATATAAGCTCTATTATGATGGTGTTGGTTATGACGAGTCCTCCCATTGTTCCTTATGTTCTATTCATGATCATATTTACGATACTTTGGCTCAAGTTATGATTTACAAGATTTCTCTTATGATTACGATTATGACTAGTTTATGAACAGTTTTGGAAACCTTGAGCCCTCATGCTTAATTTATGATTTATTACATTATGATTCAGAAATGTTCTACTCTCATGAACTTTTATGTATTTTAAATGTCTGTTTTTACTTACCCCACATACTCAATACATTCCAAGTTCTGATTGGATACTCTATGCTGTATTGTTTCATGATATAGGTCCAAGTGTTCAGACTAAGTCTCACCGTTAGTCCAAGTTCCATCTCAGTCCAGCTCAATCTCTGTTGTTTGTGAGTCGTCATCTCCCAAGGACATTCAGCTTAGTTATTTTGATTATGCTATTTCAGTTTTCGACTTTAGAGAGTTAGTTGGGGGTGTTGTCCCATCAACTCATCAGACAGTTTAGAGGCTTATCAGACATTATGTAGACTTTCAGCTTTATCGAGTGTTGACTCCGTTGATGATCATATATATATGTCAAACTTCCTCTTATAAGTGTATTTCTTTAATTTCCACTTTAACTATGCAATTTAGTTTCTATGTTCATATCATGGGTCAACTTAGAGCTCTTCATGGTTCTAGGTCCCGTGTCTCAATCAGGGGTCCCAGCTCGAGTCATGACAGATATAGTGCAAAAGTATGCGATCAGTACTTTGAATATACTTAGTATGTAGGATAAGTAAAATAGTGAACTGAAATCATAAGTATGAGATAGTCTAAAACATGAGATTCTGATCATAAACTAAATAAAATGGCTCAAGGTTTTCAAAACCAAATCATCAAGTTGGACATCAATGAAATCTTAAGTAAAACCTCATAAAGTATATATTGAACCAACATATCATAAGTCATAATATCGTAATTCATAGACATGAACATGTATAATCATGGAACAGTGGGAGATTCTTATAACTGACATACTCCAAGTGAGCATATATTGAGCTCAACTTGTAACCCTAGTTGGGAGGTGTGTCCATACCTTGTAAAGGGTATGAACCATGAATGTGTGATATCACTCATGAGCCCAGTAGCATAAGAAAGACACTCTCAACTGGTAAAGACTCCTTAGGCTAGGGGCAAGGGAGACTCTATCAACTGGCAAGGACCCTTCATCCTTCGGTGCCACATAAATATGGGACTTGGATTGTCTAGAGCCCTTGTCCACTCAATGTAAAATAATACTCCCAAAACATGCATAGTGCTCATATTATAATCATAAAACATAATTTATTTTGCATGGGCTAGTTTAAAAATCATGGTATTAATAAATTGCATAACATACGTGAACTAGCAATGAAAATAATGTCGGAGACCGGCCATGATACATAAGCTTGAGAGTCATGAAATTCATGCATAAATAAGTATTCACCATAACTTGAGAATATATATTCATGAGAGCTTTTAATAGAAATCGTGCAATTATAATCATAAATCACACATGGAATCATATGAGAATTGAATTCATAGAAGATCATGAGAATTTTCATCAAAATTGAGTCTAACCTTAGAAATTCATAATGATCATGATTGGAGACTTGAATTCATGAAATTGAGTTTTAATGGGGCATGAGTGTGGAAGAAATTCCCCATTCATGAACCTACATACCAGGGCTTTGAAGAAATCTTGTTAGGGTTTGAGACCCAAGAGAAATTGAGAAGAAAGGGAACCTTGATTGCTTGAGGACTTGAGAGGATTTAATATTCAACTTCAGGTGTTAGGGTAGAATGAGGGTTAGGGCTGAATAAAACCTTCTAAGTTCACGACACAATGGAGCATCTTAGACAAGATGAAATTGAGGATTTGTCTACACCCTTTTAGGAGATCAAAATAACTTAATTTAGGAGTTAAAAATATAAAAAGTACAGAAATACCCTTAATAACTCGGTTGAGAAATTCCCCGTGGCAGATATAATGGATCATTTAATGATCCGTTAGTCCCCTTGATGGGTCATCATCATCCATCTGTTACCTCTGAAGCATAAATTTCAACTCTCTAATCCTCACTTAACACCTCCTCTTAACGATTCATCATCACACTTAACAGATCACTCTTCTAGTCTGACTCTCTAAATCTCACAATTTCTCCAACCTCCTCACTTAAAGGATCACTTGACGGATCATCAGGTGTCCTAACAGATTAATTGATGACTCGTCTTGTGATCTATGCAATTTTTGTTGTTTTCTTCATTTCATGCCTCGAGTCTGATCTTAGGGACTTTTGGAGTGTTACAATGTTAGCCAATGTGTCAAACACCTGAAGCTACACATTACCGGTGTAGCGCTATAGCCGCCACTACGGACCTAGGTGGCTAGATAGTTGAGCCACCAACTTAATCAAGAACTAATGGCTCAAAGGAGATCTCAACTTCCCCATATGAGTTCCATGACCAAGAGAATACAAGGATGGAATATCACTTTTAGGAGGCCTCTAAATGATTAGAAAATTGAAGGAGTAATGGAGGTTTTTAAGATTGGGGAGGAATTTCAGTGGCTATCAGAAGCAGAGAACAAATTGTGTTGGAACCCAAGTAAATATGAGACCTTCACAATCTGCCTATTTAGAAATCAACAATAGTACTTACCAGAATACTGATTGTCCATGAAAGTTTATTTGGAAGAATAAAGCTCCTACAAAGGTTCGAGTTTCACCTGGTTGGTAGCCAGAAAAGCAGTTTTGACTCAAGAAAGGTTGAGAAGAAAAAGATTCTAGTTATCCTCTAGATGCTTGTTCTATGAGTCTAACTCAGAAACTAATAGGCATTTATTTATTCATTGTTCTTTTACTTACCAATTGCGGCGGCTCTTTCATAATTTGGTGGGGACCAATAGTGTATGCCTACAAAAATTGTGGATTTGCTTAAGAGCTGGAACAGTTTGAAAGGTGTTGTTAGACAGAAGAAATGGTGGAGATTGGTTCATGCTTATATATGGTGGATAATTTGAAGCATAGTCTACATTCGAGGAAGAGNATCACATGTGATTCATCCTTATATATGGTGGATAATTTGAAGCATAGTCTACATTCGAGGAAGAGGGAGATATTGTAATACCCCAAAAGTTGCTAAGATCATACCCGAGGGTTGAAGTGGAAAAAACATGAAAATCTGCACCAAGTCACAGAATGACTCGTTAGATGACCCGTTAAGTCACTTGAAGGATCGTTCAGTGACCCATTATGTGTGCAATATTGGAGGAAAAAGGAAAGGAGGTGTTGTGGTAACGGTCAAGGAATGACCCGTCGTAGTACCCAATGAGTCATTTAGTTGCTCGTTGGGTGGTGCAGAGTTGGAATTAGGAGGATTTTTCAGAGGGGTTGACGGATGGGACAACAAGTCATCATGTCACCCCACAAGTCATGGTATGATTCGTCAAGTGTGTAGAGTTGAAGAAAGGGTCTATTTTCCAGTGGTGACGATGAGTGCATGTGATGAGTCATTGTACCACCTAATGACCCGACGTGTCCTTTATTGGTTGGGAAGTTCAGATTGCAAGGAAGATTCCAGTAGTGGCAACGAGTCCAGACCACCAGTCGTCAAGTAGCCCAACAACTCGTTAGGATTCCCCTCATGTTCTAAAGTATGTCTTAAGATTTATGGGCAGATTTTATACACAAATTGATTATAAATTCATGATTTTAAGTTATTAGAAATTATGCCCTACTATGCAAGTTTTATGAAAAGTCAAGTTTATGCTTCATGATTTCAAGTACGATGAGATATCTAGCATGAATGAATATTTATAAATTACCATGTATGAATATATAATTTTGACTTATGAAGTCTCTTCAAGCATGCATGATTTTAAGATTCGGGAAAGCTCACACAAGTTAAGTATGTTTTCATGATTCAGCTCAGTTTTATAAGATCATCTTGCCATATGGTTTGGAGTCAATACTCATAATTCATCGTATGGTATGTTTGGAGACGAACTCCCCATGTTCAGATTTTAGAATATGCATGTAATTATGATTTCATCTTTGTTGAAAAACGATGGGAGCACTATGCATGTTTTTTAGAGTAGTGTCTAGAACTGAGTAGGCTTGGGGTTCCAAGATTCCCCGGTCTCAGAACTACCCTCCAAAGTAGATTTATATATTTACATTGGGACCTCCCTTGAGAGTTTTCCCTTTCCCTAAGGGGCCTCAACTTGATACCGATATCATGGTATCGTCCTTATCCCTGACAAGGTTTTAGACGGCTCTGCCACTTGAGTGTGATAGTTGGTGCATCATGTATGCTCTATCATGATAGTGTTAGTTATGACGAGTTGTTACACCCCGTAAGATTCCCGGCATCTAGTTGGCCTACTCGCACGTTAGTTAAGCATATTTGAAAGTCATACATGCTAGGAAAAGGCCTGGGAAAAGATCGGATGAAAATCCTGTTGAACCACCGCGGAAGGCACCGGGGCAGAGCCCCTCCACAATGGCGCCGTGTCACGGAGGCGGGGCCACCGCGTTGGCTCCGTGACACGTTGGGCCTGTCCAGGACCAAGTATATAAAGCCCCCACTTCGGTTTATTGTGATATAAACTCATGTTAATTTCCAGAAAATGCAGGAGAGGAAAGAGAGACGAAGAGGAGATATAAATAATTGTTTGATTACGCTGCCAAACATAGTCTAAACTCAAATTAACCTCAGGTACCGAGGTATTTAGCAGCAGGGAGCAT